>CAEGAG010301208.1:0-44079 GCA_903067065.1 Brachyrhaphis terrabensis | reverse complement strand
TAAATTTATATCTATATCTATATATATATATATATATATATATATAGATATATATATATATATATATATATACAGATATATATGTATAATATATTGATATCATATGTAGATATATCTACATATATCTACACATATATAAATCTATATATAGATATCTATACATATCTACGTATCGATATCAATCTATCTATATCTATAGATATACAAATATCTCTATAAATATACATATACTCATATGTCTATATATATATATACATCTATAGATCTATCTGTCTATATATCTATGAATATGTATGATATATATAATCTACACATCTATATCTATATATATATATCTATATATATACAGATATCTCTATAAATATACATATATCTATATAGATCTATATATATGTATATATATATATCTACATCGATAGATCTATCTGTCTATATATCTATGTATATGTATGTATATATATAATCTACACATCTATATCTATAGATCTATCTATATCCATAAATCGACATGGAGTCATTTTATTTAATTTCTATGAAAAAAAAAAGGTGTCCTAATTCCAACTTTTGGGAATTAGGACAATTCCCAAAAGTTGGAATTGTCCTAACTTCTCCCCCCTATACGGCGCCCCTGCCTATCACACTCTGTCTTGCCATTTCGTGAGCAGGAAGCCAATATTCCTGGTGACCATAGATGAAGGTTTGGCTATTTTCATAAGCGTGGAATATTTCTGCTCTTTTTCCTCAAACACAGCACTCTAACATTTCCTCAAGTGTCAAAATCTTATTTTACCACCAAAAATAAGATGAGATAAGGCCTTTAACAAAAGGGAAAGAGGTGTTTTCCAGTTTCCACATCATGCATATTTCTAAACTGTAACATTCATCTTTGCTGCAAGCGAGGAAAAAGTATTAGTTAAAGGAGGGGCGTGGTTGTGTTACTCTATCCTCTGTACAGAAAATTATTGCGATTTTTCTGGCATCTCTATCAAGAGGAACTTCCACTGTAGAGAAAATATAACTGAAGATGACTGACTTTTTAAAACCCTGGCATGCCTTGACACCAGCAACCAACCAGCTGATGCTTACTCCTGAACCAGGGCAATTTGAGGATTGGTTTCTTTACCCAACAAGCTTTAGTACATCCATGGATTAGGCATTAATCCATTAGCCGTCATGTGCTCCCGGTATACTAAGTAAGTTGGCCTTCAGGGTCGAAGGTTAAGTGGTAGTGCCATTATTAGCTGGCATGGACTTCTAATACACTCGCAGAACTGCAAAAATTAGTCTAAATTCAGGTACTACTGACACACATTGAGTTAAGCTCCACTTAAGGTCAAAGAGCATACTCATATTCCCATTCCATACTTTTAAACAATGTAGCTAAACCACTCTGCATCAGGTTATTTATCTTGATCGTTACAAAAAAAAAATTAAGGTTAAATATACATAAAAATACCTAAATCTGATCATTTAACTATACCTGTTCAAACAACTCTTCAACAACAACCACATTTTCTTACAGCAAATTATTAGTAATTTGGAGGATGATTTCTGTTGCTTTGACAACCAATAGCTGAAATTGATATTTTGGTTGTCACAGCAACACCAAAAGGCAGGTAGAAGCTGATGCATGACACCTGAGTGTAGCTCTCCGTCCTCCCCTTCAACCTTCTTCAAATTAAACCAAATTGGTGTCAAAAGTTTGTGCAGCAAAAATTTCCAATTTAAAGAAATTAATAAATGTTTCCAGAGGTCAAAGGTCAACCAGCCCCACCACATTTAGAAAATCAAACTAAATATGGTGTCAGTCAACTGTGCCACATTTGTGCAGCAAAAATATTCATTTGTGCACTAATAATTTTTAAAGAAAAAGTTTCCAGAGAACACTGGAGAACAACCTGCCCTCCCCACCCACATTAACAAAATCAATATAAATTAATTTTGTGCTGCTAAAGTTGTCCATAGCCCAAAATGTGTTTGATTTTGTAAATACGGGGGTACATTTGATGACCTCTGCAAACATTTATTAATATCTTTAAAACGACAGCAGCACAAACAAATATTTTTGCTGCACAAACATTTGGCACCAATTTACTGTAGTCTTATTTGAAGAAGGTGGTGGGGCCAGCTTCACATAGGTATGCTTAATTTGTTAGAAAAAGTCACAGACAAAACAAGCTAAACTTCCAGGAAGCAAACTTCAAAATTAAATGGGAAGAGTGTCTGCAGCTATTTTAGAGAGAAACCATCAAAAGACGGTCAATGCTCCTGTTCTGGAGAAGAATGCAAAGCAGAGAAAAGAGGAGCATGGGAGACTGAGACAACGAGGTAATGAGGGGAGGAGATCAGCGAGACTCTGCATCTCAATGAGAGAAAAACCACAGATGAGGGAAGGATATTTCATGGAGGGGAGAAAAAAAAAGGAAGAGGAGACGACGACACACCTCTTTGAACAAAACTGTCAGAATGCTTACTTAGAGGAATCAAAAAGGTGTTAAATGGGATAAACAAAGTCACAAATAAATAACCCCAATCTCCTTCATTTATTCGGGTGACTGACTTTCACTGGTGCTGTTTGAGAGAGCGAGGTAACAGCAGGAACCTCTGACTTAAACACAGACAAACAAACCCTCACCACCAAACAGCAGCAGAATGTGGAGAACGTAGAAAGTTTAAGGATGGAGTCATGGGGAACAATGACCCCCAGTGGCTGCTGTTATGCTTTTAGAGAGTGCTGTGTGCGTGTAAGAGGAGTTGATAGGAACTAATTAGGAGAGTTTGGTCAGTCAGCCTCTCAAAGTTCACAGCCGCAGAATGGTAAACAAGTCCTCTTGAGCATCTTATTCAACAACATCACACGCATACACACACCACCACCAACAACAACTTCTGCCTGAGCAAGACAGCACATGACGTGCCCTCTTGCATACAAACTCTTGGTTTCTCTCCGTCTCTCGCTCGGCACGCTGGCCTCCATTCTCCGCCGTTTGTTTCTGTGGTTTTATGAATGACTGACAGAATTACTGGAAGTGAAACAAAGATGGTGTGAACTGTGATGCAGGGCGGAGGCATGGAGGAGGGACAGACGGTTGCCACTGTAAAGTCACCGCAGTATGAGAACGAAAGAAGACAAGCCGGCGGCCCGGCAAAGACACGATTAGCGAGCGTGAGCATGCACCGTGCCGTGAACGCCATCTGCTCTGGTTTTGCGGGCTAAAAAAGAGGGAAAGAGAAAGAGCAGAGTCAGAAGACATGGACACGTTAACCACTTTTAAGCAGTTTTTTTGATTGGGGAACTCAAACCGATTTTAATTTAAACTACACTGTTGGCTTAATTAGATGTTAAAAACAGGAACCTGTGGTACGGATATGTAAATCTAACCACCTAATGCTGTCCTCTCTTAATTTAGGTCATACATGTGTAATAAAAGAAAGCCAATTACCTCTTTTTGACTGAATCCATGTTTTGTGCAACTAAATGTCACCATCATGTAAAATGTCAGCATCAATTCAACGACCCCTAAGGTTGCAAGGAAGCTCTTTTTACTCTCTAGATATGAATATTCAGTAGGGCTGATCTCTGCGCCATTCCAGAATCCTAACCTTGCTCTGTTTTATCCATCCCAAAACCAGTTTTCAAATGTCTGGAGCACCGAACTATGGGTATGCTGTATTAACCTGTTTAAGACAAGTTTCTGCCTTTTTGAAGAAAAGCGTTTACTGACAGACAAGACTGGAACTTGAGCAATTTGGACACAAAAGCAGGAAGAGCATCATAGAGGTGAGGCTTTTAAATTAAGACAACTACACCAGCTAACAAACATGGTGGTGAGAGGATTATGCTGAGGATCTTTTTGTCAACAGTGGGGCTGGAGAAGCAGACAAAGCTTCTGGATTACAGTGGACCCCTGGTATTATAGATTTATGGACTACAACCCCCACAAATAGCTAAAATCAGCAAATATCTCATCTAAAAAGACTTAGTTCTGCCTATCTTAATAGTTCAAATATACCTTAATATGCATCAATGCGTTCAGTGGAAACCATCTTGTCACTACTGTAGAAGGTAACATCTACAGTCTTCCCTTATGAGTGGCGCTTCTTGATTGGCTACTTTACAAACGCTGGCCATTAGCGCATCAGTAGCATTGCTGCTAGGCACTTCAGCTTCTCAAGATACATTATTTTTTTCTAACCTGCTGAATTCTGTGAGTAGGCAAATTTTCTGGGAATTATTTGGAGTTACGTTCAACAGAAAAATCCATAAACACGTGAATACGCAAAATGTGGAACCGGAAATAGTTGGAGGTCCACTGAGCCTCCAAACTCTTCTGCTTCACCTGAAACCAAAAGCCAAGAGGGTTGAAAACCGGAAAAAATAAAGTGTTCCAAATGGACAATGATCCCAAACACAAACAGAAACCTGGTTTGGCTCCTAAGGTCCTGAATTTAACTCTTAAAAACTTACAGGCAATGACTAAAATACAGCTAGAAAACCAGCCAATTTCATAGAACTCTACCTTTGCTGACAAAACAAGTGGCTAAACATTGTCAGAATTATGCCATAAGCTTGTTGGCCAATGGAACAAAGATCTAATAGAAAAAGTGTATGCATATGAGCCTAACGTGTGATTTCTGACCAATGTAGATAAGTGAAAGCCTACAGTAAGTTTGGAAAAACAACGGTTCAAATTAATCACTGTGAGCTTGAAGTAAACAACTTTTAAGTTGATAAAGAGAGTATAAACCTTTGACTGGTACGGTTTGAATGTGGCACTACACGTGTTGATGTTAGGTTCTTTTTCCATCCATCATAAAGTAAAAATCTCAATAATTACGTCTTAACCAATACAGCTTTAGTCAGATTTTCGTCAAAATGGCCATCCCAGCAAAGCCATTTTTATGAAACACAACTTTTTATGAACTGCACATTGTCAGGAAAAAACAAAAACTTTCATCCTCCTACTACTTCCTGTCATCTTTGTCGTGGTTTTCGCTAGTAGTAACCCGTGATGTGAAAAAAGTGTTTCCATTGCAGTTTTGCTAAAAACATCTAAGGAAGAAAAACCATCTCATCCTAGCCCCAAAACTTATCGAAACTGCCTTGTTTCCATTAAGTAAATTTATTTTTGTATTTCCACTTTGCACATTTCTATGGTTAATGGAAACGCAGCTAGTGTCAGTTCTTGTTAGCCGTCCTCATGTGTGTATAGATGGATGGCAGCATGTCTGGGTAACCATGGAGCTGAGGAAATCATGGAGTAATGGGTTGGAATGACGTTAATGGCCAGTGTGAGGCCATGAGACCAGCAGCAGGAGAGTTAATGTGTGTGTATTTGATTCAAAGGCCAGCCCCAGTCAGACGTCAGTGTGACCCTGTCCTGATGGCCGCGGTGCCCACGGAGAGGGCCAAATGTGATTGGTGGGTAGGTCGCCTGACACATGTGCATGCCGACTCTCCAGCAGCATGTGGAGAACCCCTCTGGGCAGTGATGAGATGTGTCCTGATTGGTCCAGGCTGACACCATATAAAAGGTGCAGTGTGCGGAAAAACAGTCCAAAGCGGGTGGCGTTCGCCTCAGCTTGTGTGTTATTTCTGATTCACACGGCGAGTGAGACAGAGAGAGAGATGGAGAAGGAGGAGTAGGGACGGGGGAGGGAAACAGAGAGCCCCCGCTGACACTCTCTGTGGGCTAACACTGAAAGCTTGTTTGGGGGCATTAAATCTTAATGCACATTCAACACTGAAGAGGAGAAGGAGAAAATGAGAGAGAGAAAGTGAGACGGTAGAGAGAGAACACGAAAACTAGAGGAGTTGTGTTAAGAGACCATTCAGAAAAGAAGAAGAAGAAGAAGAGAGGGAATAGACTGAAGAGGGAGAAAAACACAGAGGGGAACTCCTGAGGGGCAGGAAGGAAGGATATAGCAAGAGAGCAAAGTCTTCCACTTCAAGTCCACAAGAGGACAACCTAAGATGCCCGAAAAAACACAGCAGAGCTCCATATCTTGCCAGTTAAGGCACTATGTGCTAATGAATCCTTCAAAGCTGCAGTATATAACTTTAATCAGTAAGTTTTTTTTTTTTTTTACATATATGTTGAAGCTGTCAGTATGTCATGGCAGATAAACTGTGAAAGAATGAAAAAATTAAAAATCGAGCACCTCTGCCGTCTCCCTGTGCTAACTAGAAACAACCAATCTTAGCTCTGTCAATCACACTCTCTTTCCCACCCTTTGCTCTCTGCTATGCTGCAGCTAGCACAGCATGTCATGAATATTAAGGCAAGTTAGCATTAGCATCGATGATGGAAGATAAACAGTATTCCTGGAATTGTAGCAGTGAGCACATGAGGATTACTGACAGCGCTAAGCCCCTCCTCCTGGCTCTGACTGGTTGTTTTTGGTACATACAGACAGCAATAGCAGCTCAGGGAGGAAGTGGAAGACATCGATCTTTTCGCAGATTATCTGTCTCGGAACACACTGTCACGACATGGCAACATGTAAAAAAACCATTACTTATAAAAGTTGCATACTGCAGCTTTAAAAGCTTCTCCTCCTCCTTTTTCAGCCGTTCCATCAACTCCAGTTCCTCCTCCCAGGTGTGGCTGCAAACCTTCCCTCCAATCTTTGACTGCAGGTGAACAGCACACTGCATACTCCTGTTCATTCTGCTCCTTTATCCATTTTTTTCCTGTTTTCTCCTACCCCTACCCAGCCCCCAACCACCAAAGCCCCAAACCACTCCTTTTTTTTACTCTGCCTCTCTCGGCTGAGTGATAAACGCTGTCTGTTGGTCATAAATCCAGAGGGAGCCCTGACAGGAGTCCCAATAAAGTGCTCTATTTTCTCCCTGTTTGGTGGGTTTGTCAGGGGCCCAGAGGAAGTGAGATAACATTAGAAGGAGGAGCTGGTACTGGAGGAGGGTGGGGGGGAGAGAGATGCAATTTCATCAGCGGTGTAGACACACACACACACGCACGCACACAGAAGCACTTCTAAACAAACAGCGGGGATAAACGCGCGGAGAGATTTGAAACGAGTGATTCATGACACGAGTGGCGGACATGCTCACACCGCAGGATCGTCGGTGAAAATGTCGGCGTGTGAGATGCGGGAAAACGGTTTGTTTTCCTTCTCTCTGCTGCCTGAAACACAAACAAAGGCGACAGAAACCTCAACCACAGAGGAGCTGGAAGGTCCGTTGTGCAGCAAATGCAATGCTTTGTTGCAATTATATTTCATAGGACGCCCCATCCTTTCTTACAATGTGAATGAGTTTTATTATGACTCAAGCATATTAGTGCTTCCACGTTAAATTGTAGCTGTAACAAGACAACTTTTAGATCTTTTGGTGTGAAATTAATTGTGTTAGGCCCTCAGGAAAAAGATGGGCCAAGTTTAATTTATATTATTGTCCGCTATCCAACAACCAACCACTCTTTTAACCTTGCTCAGCCCTAACAGGTGACTGAATCATTTGGAAACTCAAATCTCATCTGTTTTAACAGAGGCTGCGAGAAGGCGAGAGAGAGCCAGACTTTCAGAAGACAATAGGAACTCAGAAAGGAATACAGACAAGTGGCTGCTTTATCCTTTTGAGCTGCTAACCAGAAGATAGTGAATGGAAGTTTAAATGGATGCTCTAAAGTACACTGCAATCACTGTCAAGGAACCACAAGGCTAGTTGGTACAAGCAACAACATCATAAAAAAAACTATATTAATATAGTCGGTTTTTGGCAGTACATGCTACATTGTTGCTCTTACAGTCCCTCTCCGATTCAGGGCAGGTTCTCCTAACTTCAATTAACACTTTAAGGATGTTTTCACATCCTGGTAGACTCGGTTTGATTAGGGACCAAAATTGCATCATTTGTTCCATTTTCAGTTGATGTGGTTCGCTTTCACACTGCACTGAGTCAAATAAATCAAGCCTTTTGATAAACCTGTGGTAGCGCTCTACCAAGAACCACTGAAGAAAACAATGCAAAAACCTTTGAAGAAGACGACACAGAGAGCAACCACCTTCTTCAAGAAGTGTAAACAATCGGGTGGCGTGAGATTTGAGAAGTTGTAGGATTTCTCTTTTGTCTTTGGCAAAAGACCACAAACCATTTCTCCGACTAGCGCTGGACTGGTGCGTTGGTTTTGACTATATTTACCCAGAATACCTTGCACTCAGGTCAATTTCCTGATTTTGAAGAAGTATTCGGTCCGCTTGGCATATTCATTCAAACTGCACTAGAGTTCACTTCAACCGAACTGAGACCTAGGCTTGTAGCTGGGAGCAGCGTTAGCTTTTTTGGTCCGCATCAGAGTTTGATTACGCACTCACCCCTTCTGAAACATGGAACTGGACTTTCCATGCAAAAGAACAAAACTAACACCCTCAGATTTTTGGGAAATTAACCCAGAAGCAAGACCATGTTACAGCTCTGAAGGCTAAATATTATTGCCACATGAAACCTTTCCCCCAAAAAACAAGGCACCAATACATCAGTCAAACTTTGGTTGGGGAAAATGAGAAGCAAATGGCACCAATTCTAGGTGAGTTCTGTATGTGGAGTCACATGCGAAGGTGCAAAGGTTTGTGGCTATTGCCTGTGTTTTTCCAGTTAAATAATGTCAGCAACAACAACACCATAGGGCAAATGCTGCTGCAATAAGCTGGAAAAAGCACAATGCACACACAGATTTGCACTGCTAATACTGAGCTTTTGAGATTTCAGGGGGATCATAGCACATTTTTTTCCACAAGTTAGCTCAAATCAGCTTGTAAACAAAAGTCTGGATATTTTTTTTCCCTCCAGTTTGCTTTGCCAAAACAATAATTCACAGACTGAGGCTGCTTGATACATTTCCCTCTGGTTGATCATAAATACATGACACCAACCTTGGATTTCTATTTTTCAGGACCGACAACAGATTGTCAATTATTTAACTGGACTTCCACCTCCTCCTCTTCCTCACTCAGTTCTCCTCAGTGCCCGTCTCGTAGTTTCCTAATTCAGTCCAACATGCTTTTCACCTGTCTCCTCTTCTTGCAACACACTTCAAGCCTGTCGCTCTCTCACGCGCTAGAATTTCGCTCCTGACCCATTTCTCCCCAACGCACTCACAAACCTCTTTCTCCACCTCTTTTATCTTTTCTTCCCTGACTGATGGCTGCGAGACTGAGCTCGAGCGCTGCAGGCCAAGGCTGAGTTTACACTACGCTGAACACAATGGCATTCAAAGAGACAAGTCGGTGTGTGTGTTTGTGCATTTATTCAGTATGCCGCTAATGAAGAAATGGCACTCTGAGGAAGAACAGACGTAAGGAAGAGGCAGAAACAGAGCCAGGAGAGCTGGAGGGCCGGGGCTCCTCAGGCAGAGCCCTTCTGCTCTTAAGAGGATTCCCACCTGGAAACAATTTGGGTTGTGCCTGGTAAAGCAGGCCCTGGAAAGGGAAAATAATGTCTGTTGGGTTAGTGGTTTCATTTTTCAATCAAATAAATCACAACCTTACAGAAAATAATTTTTGTCTTTTAATGGCCTCCCCAGCGTTTGAAGTTCCTCAAGGGGCAGCTAGCTTTGAAGTATTCAAGCACAGGGGCGAATTTCCCTCAATGTGTGTGTGCGTGTGTTAAAAAAAACAACAACAAAAAAAAACAAGAAACTCCCCCCCCCAAAAAAAAAGCAGTGTTCACTCCCTTGCCTTAGTGGAGACCAGAAACACAACAACCATAGCAATCCTGACACGGGAAAAAAAGCTTCCAGTAGAAAAAACTCATTTCCTTTAAAGCTAATTCTTGTAAAATATACTCAAATGTACTTATAGATCATAAACCTGCAAAGCAGACGAGAGCAAAACAGAACTCATGTCTAGACACAGAGCCAGAAACATTTCTAATTATCATCTCAAAGCAAAGATTAAAGTACTGAACAACAAACCCTATTTTAACGTACTTATAGTCATTAAAAAAATCCAACAATGATTACATAAAAGCCAAGGACAGATGAGGTGATCATCATTAACGTTAATCACCAATACTTGACATGCATCAGAAGAATGAAAGAGAAACGAGAAAGAGAAACATCATATTTTCACACAACTCAGTTTATTTATATCACACCAATTCACAAATGTCATCCCAAGGCATTTTACAAAAACTCATTTCAGTTCAATCACAGCTACATTCTAACTGGTTCTAGTGATCAAACAGTACAGTAAGAGCAATTAATTATTCAAAGTAGTTTTAAAGGTTTCTATCCAATGCAAACCCAGCAGAGTCCATGGAGTCGATGACGTGCAGCATTCACTCCTCCTGGACCAACACATAGCGACAATCACTAATTTTAAGCAACAAACAAATTGTGCATGACCTCCAAATCAGTTTTCAAGCAATGTATATGAAAGTCAATCAATGATATTTGAAAAGTCGCTTGCCAGAAAGGAGACCGCAGTGTCCCATGGCTTTCGCTGCGATGTGAACTGACTTTGGGTGGGTTTGTGTTGAGTCTACACTCGTGACAAATGGACAAAAGTCAATACTCAAGGGAAAGCAACCACAGGTGCTGACAGACAGACGACTACCTTCAGAATAATAATTGCCATCAGAAGGCTTTCCAGGGAGCTCCTCCGCCACTTTCCGTCTGCGCCTTCAGTTTCAGCAATCTGGTTTTGTCATGAAGGGTTTTTCTTTTTTAAGAAAAAAGAAAAAAAAGGAAAAGGAAAGATGTCTTCTGTGGCAGCATATCTGCCCCAGAAACACACTTAATGCGTGCACTATTCATGAAGTGTTTGCACAGCCAAACCCACGGGGACAAAGGAAGACAAACTCGTGCGGAGATCATTTAAAAAGGTGTGGACGTTTCCTGGATTTAATCAAATGCTAGAACACACTTGCCTGTCTCGCACACACCCATGAGAACCTTTGGCTCTGCTTTAATATTCACAGCGGCGTCGCTTTCCAGGTCAAACAACTCACCCGCGCTGAGTACACAGACTGATTACTAAGGCCATCTTAAAGTCACAGAGCCACACTAAAGAGTTTGCGAAAAGCAGCTTAGGATTTTTGATTCTTGGGAAAGAAAACATGGAAGAAACAGTGGAGTACAAAGCGGAGGTGTGTGGGGGTTGGTGGATGGCACTGGCGGGGAGACAGAGGCAGATAGTCAGCTCCTGAGGTAGACTTAGAGAGGTTTGGCCAAGTGCTTACAGGAAATAGTAGTGTTTGATGAGTAAATACTGAATCAGCACAAACCCAGATCTGACATCACCTGATGTCTTTCCTTCTCTGGGTACAGTAAACACAATCAGCATAAAATACTAAAGAATACTAAAGCTGCATCTTTACTGTGATGAAGAAAAATGCATTAAAAGCCCCTGAAACGTATGGATCAGAATGGGCTTGAGGTCTTTTTTTGCTCTGGGATATTCTCGTCTGAGGTTTCTCTGAGGTCTCCTCCTCATACCTCAGTGGCTCCTGTTGTGGGGTACGTCTGGGCATGTTGTGATTTAAGAAGCCCAGTGTGGCCTTTTCGTTTCCCTCGTCACCTTTCTCCCAGTTTCTCCGTGTCCAACTTGCTCTGCTGCCTTGTGTCCTGTTTTCAAGCTATGAGCGATTACACAGACCAGAGGGAGGTCTTGGCTTTGACCTCAGGTGTGTTGTGTCCACTGACCTCTTTATTTGCAATCAGTCACCAAAGCCTCGTCGTTCCAGGGAGCTTTGTGCTGAATCTGGTAGTCTGACAGCTAATAGAAAGTCAGATTTTACCTTGTATACTCTGACCTTAACAAAGTTATGGCTTGTAAAAATGCTGAACTATTCCTCCATGCTGCTCCTACTAGAGATATGTTGTTCTGAATTTTTGGGGTTCAACTCAGATTTGGTTCTTGCAAAGTTTTGTCCTGCTAATACCAACATTGTCCATTTGTGGTTTCTTCTTAAGAACTCATAAAAAATTGCAAGAATTTATTTATTTCCAGAATTTCTGGCATAGCCAATCAATTATTTATACAAGGAGTAGAGGCGATGTGTGAGAGATCAATATAAAACAATGTTCACTGTTTTCAATGAAATCACAGCTTACTGCAAGCTGTTTACTGGACCCATCCACACAAACTTCCTTTTATAAAATGAGTTGTCTGTTTCAAAAACACCCGTGTCCACATGGGACCGTTTCCAGAAATGGTTCCAGCCACATGGAAACACTGAGAATGACTCAAAACGCTGTTTGTACTCCCCCAGACCTCTGGGCGGAGCTAAACATGGAGCACCGTGGACATGCGCATAAAATCTCCACACTAGGAAAGAAGAATGATGAACAACAATTCTTGTGGAGTGATGACAAAGTCTATTTTCCTTTCCATGTTAAAAAACGGCAAGGCAAATAGAGGTTTAGAGGTGTGGCTAATATGTTGTTTTCTCAAAAGAAGTGTTCTAGCTGTCCACATGAATAAGCAAGGGTGAAACTTTACTGTGGAACTTGTTTCCATATGAACACGGGGGACAAACGGTTAAATCCTGTTTTAATAAAAACATTCCTGTGTGGACGGCAGTTAAATAACCAGCTAATATCAACAAATGTGTGATTACATGCTATAAAGTACTAATATTATGTCAATTAAGCTCCAAATTAGTGTGTACGTATTTTGTTTAATCTATATGTAGTACTAAATAAATCTTTTTACAAATAAACCTATAGCTATGTTTCCATTCAATAGTCATGTGAATTTTGACTGAACTTTGAAAATGTCGCAAAAAAAAGAAAAATATGAATTAGGCTAGTTAGAACTTATTCTGCAAATGTATTTCCATCTTCCCGTTAGCGCATCAACTCTTTTTCAGAAAAAATCTCCTCAAAAGAGTGCAAAAACTCTTTTTGCAAAAATTGAGGAAGTTATTTTGAAGTTTCCAAATTCCTGCCGTCTTCTAATGTGATACTTCAAAATGCGCATTAAATAACATCTATAAATTTCACATGTGTGTCATCTTTGGTTATTTTTGTCAAAAATACATACCATGTGACCTTTTTAGACCAAAGTTACGTGTTTTTGTGTAGTTTGGGTTAACTACTTCAACCCAGCACTGCAAGTTTGTCAGAGTTGATGGACAGGGAAAATGTTCTTCTAAAGTCCTAGGAATTATGATCTCAGACTTCAGACTCAATCTTGGCAGTAGTTCATCTGTCAGTGTCAATGTGGTGGAGTTGCTTCACAGCAGCAGCAGATCACACAACTTTCACAACCACCAACAGCTTAGCTGAGAAAGCCAACAATGAATACCCTGAGGTCAGACACAAACAAAAAAAACCCATCAACATGGAAGCCTTCACTCTGCGCTTCAGGTTAACTAGTGACCTCGTGTTACATGTTACAGACCTCAGGCTTCTTTTTTTGGTCAGACTAATTAAGTAATGAAAGTTTAAAATGCAAAACATGTTTCTGGCTCAGTTGTATAGAAGTGGTATGGCTGACAGACAAAGTGCGTCTTTTTTGCATGAGAAACAACACATTAGTTATATTTAAGAAGGTGAATTGTGTTCTGATACTTTTATAGCTTTAGAAAAGCAGCTCATAACCACTCATCAGCACTCTCTTCCTGGCTAATCAGTGAAAAATGTTTTCAACAAGTGCAACACGCCCCCTCGCCCCCACCACAGAGCGCAAACCACAAATGTCCAGCCCCTAATTTAGGAGACGTATACAAATTGTCTTCTGGATTATTTTTCAATCTGTGGCCCTCACCAGGTCGGACGCCCCATATCTGCGCCTGAAGCTGCACATGTTCACAGGATACATTACGCAGAGGGAATTTATTTAAGCAAGTGAGGTTTGTTGACTTTAATTTCGCAAGTGCTGCTCTCAAATTTTAATCCCGTCTGGGGAACATGTGTTTATATTCCTGTCCCCTATACAGCAGCAATAATTGCACCCCTAAATATTTACCACAGATCCAAATCCTAGGCTAGAGGACATGTGGTGATTTGATTTGAAGTTTTGTGCTCTAAGATTAACTTTGGTGCTTTTATCTGCAGAAAATGTTCTATGGGTTTAAATAATTCCTCCTTATTTAGCCATCTTGAAGACTTCTGTAGACTGTGTGTGTAAACACCAGCCAATCACCAAGACTGCACATACGTCTTAATATATTTGTCTGATCCAAAGCCTTACTTACATTCAGGATCCTTCAAGAAAATGTACATTTTAATAGAAAATCTGTTCACTTTTCAGCAGTGCAGTGGCTCCTCTGGCCTGTCGCGGTTTAGAAAGATCAGAGCCAAAGCAAAGCACTCAATTTACTGGTCTGTCTCCCTTCCAGACCGCACCTCCAGCCATGGGAGATAGATCCTGACCACAGCAACCCAGAAAAGGCTCCTGAAATGAGCTTCGTCCATCACATCAGGACACACCCTTAGAGATGGACTGACGAGCTCCAGGACCACAGCGGAGCTTGGAGTGGAGGTAGTAGAGGTTGTCAGGGTATTTGATGAGGTTACTCTCTTTGGAGGTTTTCCAAGCATGTCCAATAAGAAAAGAAGAACTTGCTGGATAGACTACATTTCTCTTCTGGCGTGGGACAGGAATATGTGGATAATTACGCCAAGCAGAAAACAACGCATGGGTGGATGATCTTCTGTTGGTCTTGGGAAATTGAACGTGTGATTGTTTTTAAAGCTACACATTGTAAATGTGGTCAGTAATGTGCAACTAGGCATGAGCTGGTTTCCTGTATGAAGGCATACAGTTTAGAGTGATATATGGTTTAAAAAACCCTAATATATAATTTATATGGCTCCAATTATGTATGACTTGACACCAAAAATAATCAGTAGTGATAAATATTGGCAGAAATACATTTTCTTTGACGGTCATCGCAGCCATCTTGAACTTTTCTATGGCTAGGTTTCTTGTATCTGCATGTGAAATATTCAGTTATCTTGCCTATAACATGAAAAACATTATGAACAACCCTGAGAATCCTGTTCATGAGTCTGTTATACAACAACAGAGTGTCTTCAGTCAGAGGTTTCTTCAGAATCACTGTAATACTGACAGTAAAGGACAGTCTTTCCCAACCAAACTCAGTTGATATGAGTTGCAACTATGTTTAATTTCCCTTTGGGACTAATTAAGTATTTCTGAATTGAACTGAATTAAAGAGTCGCATATCCGCTAGTAACATGATAACTAGGCTAAGTATTCATTTCCCCAATGAACACTAGCAGGTGAAAACAAACAGCAGAAGGACAGAAGGGACGACGACAGCGTTAAGCAAAGACGTCCATGAACCTCTGGAATGCTAATGATTAATTAAACATGCCACCACTCAATTTGCATTAGGCAGGCTGTGGTACACCTAGCACCTATAATGTGCTAATGTTGTCACAAGGGCATTATCTTACCACGCTGATGAGGTTATGTGCTAATGCTGGTAGACAGGCTGGAGGTTAAGTATGGCCCGGGGCCCCTTAGAAAGGTGCCAGGAGAGACCTGGTGGCCCCATAAGCTCTGGCCCAACAGAGCTGCTCTTAGCTCCTTTCCTCAACAGAGTCCCATTGTGCCGGGCTGAGAAAGCGCATTAGCCTCCAAGAAAAGGGCTTTCCCTCTGAACACCCCCCTCCCCACTTTGGACAACGGGCAAAGCTCCGCTTGATAATTTAATCACTCTCTCGCTCCTTCCTTCCTTCCCTTCTTCCTCCGCTGTCTCCTCCATTAGGTAACCGCTCTATATTTTACGGATGCCATCATTCCCGCTCGCTTATCAAAGGACAGTTGGAGGAACGATGCCTTGGAGAGAAGCCCTGACATTTGAATGTAGGCAGCGGAGTGATTTACGGCTCTCTGAAATGGATATTGCGAAACGGGCTGTGAGAAGATAGAGACGTATGCGTGCGAGTGAAGAAAGGGTCAGTCCGAGAGGAGGGGGAGACAAAAAAAAAAAAGAAGAGAGTTATCGCTTTACCCTTGTCTTGACTTCCTTCGGGGGCCTTTTTGAGGAGCGCAGAAATAAAGCGACTTGTTCTGGCACATCAGAGAGAGATTTAGATTATGCCAGTGTTTACCCAACTGAGTGCTGCGTGGCTGCTGGCGACAGCCTGCTGGTTTTTTAAGTCGTTATGGCCCAACCACCGCTTAGAGCGCTGGCTGCTCAAAATATAACACGGCTACTACAGAGAAGGGCATCCTGTGTGCTGAGTGTGTGTGTGTGTGTGTGTGTGTGTGTGTGTGGATCTGTGAATGTTTATGAGAGATAGCATGTGTCCTTGTATTCCTGATAGAGTAGGTGATTCTCTCTATGTCACTCTGCGTGTGTGTGTGTGTGTGGGTGTGTGTGAGAGGGTAGAGCTGTGGAAATGGAGCCATCCATCGGATTATGGAGAGACAGCTCTTTGAAAAGGAGGGCCTCTATTTGCATAAGCGGTCATGGAAGGGAAAACCTGTAGAAAGAAAGAATGTGAGAGGGAGAAGAAGAAGAAAGAGTAAAAAAAAAAAAAAAGGAGGAGAGAGGAAGAGATAAAGAAGAAGTGGGAGTGGATCAGATTTGCCAGGCTACTCTGAGGGGGGTAAACCCTGCGGCTGGGACTGAGACCTGTGGGCAGGGATTTTGGCCAAGGGTCTCCTCAAAGCAAATGGAAAATAATAGGCTGCAAATAAATTGGTGCCATGGTAATAATAGCCCTGTCAAGTACCATGGAGAGGAGAGGGTCTGTAGAGACACAGAGAGGAATGAGGAGACTGTGGGGTCTGCAGGTATGATGAAAGAAAGATGGAAGGAGGGAAGGAAAGTGGAAGCTGGGAGGGAGGAGAGGAGACTGTCAGTGGAGCTCGCTGGTATTTTGGCACAGGAGGATGGTTGAGGGTACAGCTGCTGCCAAAGCTCGTGTCTCTGTGCGTGTGTGTGTGCAAGTGTGTGTGTTTCTACTCCCACTCTTGTCACATCTGTACCGAATGCTTCCAGTGCTCACTGTCACACTTCTCCCCCAGCACTGTACAACTCAGATAAACAGATTATTACTCTTTCTCACCTGATATAATGAGTAAGAGCTACAAGGACTTTGAGCCTCAATAAGTTTGTTCAGTCAACAGGAAAAATATGATGAAAAGTGAAGACGTGCATAATATACCCTAAAGAACTTTAATATAAAGATGTCAAAACAGGTTTTAGGTGAGGTTATTAATTATGCAAGAGAAAAGTTCTTGTAATATTACTGGTAATATTTTAAAACCAAGACAAAGTAATGATGGAGTTAACATTTCTAACTGTCTTTAGCAACAGAGAAATGGAACAAAGAAACTTTACAGTACTATGATTAGCTTTCTAATTATAGTACTGTAGTTCTACTTTTATCAGAAACTTTTAGTTATCTGCTAAAAGTTTTGCTCTCTCACTCTGTGTCTGTACAAAATAGTATCTTGTACAGTTTTCACACCCAATAGTCCGGTAGATTTGGTTTGATTGGGCACCAGACTAGCAACATTTGGTACATATTCAGCTGGCGCAGTTCACTTTCACACTGAAATACGGTGGCCCTGAGGTGCAAACCACTTCAGCAAATTTAAAGCACAATTTCAAATTACAAAAGCGCTACAACAATAACGAAAGCGCTATAACATGAACACAAGCGTTACAACATTAATGAAAGCGTTTGGATCACCGAGAACGTTCATGTTTTTAAAGTACCCGTTAAAAGCCAGAATAACTTCCGGTTCAAAAGTAAAAACGAGATGTAGTCCAATAAGTGATTTCTTAGGTCTCCCACTGGAGCATACCTCTTCCGTTTAGTTCATGCTGTAGTGCTTTAGTTCATGTTGTAGTGCTTTTGTCATTTGTAATTGTGCTTTCAATTTACTGAAGTGATTTGCACCTCTGGGCCACCGTACAGAAAGGTTTCTAGTTAAACCAGAGTTCGCGTTTTTGGTCGGCATCAGAGTTCGATTCACACCTTCCCAAATGAACCAGACTTTCTAGGCAAACAAACTAGTTTATTTGAAGCAGACTGGACAGGTCTGGTGTGTATACATCCTTACATCTCTGCCCTTTTACTGAAAACACTTGTCAAACTAAAGGAAGCTGACTTTGAGTCACAACTTCCACACCAAAGAGTTTTACTGGTTTGGCCTGATAGAGCTTGGCTATTATGCGTTTGATGACTGGAAAAAGATTTTTGAATACCTGTCCATCCGGTCACCAGTCAGAGCCAAGCATGCTGAAAATCCTCCGATTCTGGTCAACAGCAGTGTCCTTGGTGTGTCTCTTTTAATGAGTTAGAGATGTGCTGACTTTAAAACCCAATAAAAACCATGAAGGCCACTCGCTGTCAGTAAGAAAACAAAAAGAGCTGAACAAGGAAGGACTTACGCACTTAATGGCTGAATATCTGTTTACTGAAGCCTCTTCCAGGCCATTACCCAAGTATAAGTGAGTAGGGATGCTGACCTTTTATGCCATCAAGTCATTTATGAATGTAGTAGAAACATTCAAACACACGCGATTCTGACATCAACACTAGAAACAGTCGTCAGCGAGCTCCTACAGCCTGCTCAATGAGCTGGAAGGACACAGAAGAGATTGGAGCCGATCGCCCGGCATATCCTCCGAAACATTTCAGGTGTCCGTGAGTAAACAGATCTTAATGAGTTTGTTTTTAAGCAAATAAAATCTGGCACATGAGTGACGCAGATAGAGCACACAGGAAAACTTGGACTATCTACTGTGTGATAATAAATGGTAAAACTGCAAAACAATCTAAAAGAGAAAAATTAATTAAGAAGAGAAAATAAAAAAAAGGATTACTTTGTTCACCAAGGGCCTTACCGTTTAACTTCTAGTTAAATGAAAAATGTGCCAATATTTTGTATGTAGTGGCTTACCATCCATGTTAATTTAACAATTAATCATTAGAATAATCGAGACAATAACCGATTACTAAAATAACCGCTAGCTGCAGCCTTACTCTTCCTACCATGATTAGGGTTCAAATAAACCTGCCTCATAAATAAGTGTACAGAAAGTATGCAACATGTACCTCAGTACATGTAAAAAAATATATTGAAAAGACATAAAAATAAAAGAACTATTAAGCAGTTTTATATTCCCAAAAGCTGAAACGTGTCAGGGATTTCGAGGGATCGGTGATGGCGGCTCCTTTGAACATGTCCAAACACAAAGCCTCACATGATCATGTTTTTCCTTCGTTCCACTGCAGAGCAATTAATTAATAAGGTCATTAAGTTGGTGGTGAAGTGCTGCGCTTCAGTGCGGGAAATGTCTAACACTCCATGTTTAATAAGTGGCAGAATTTGGCACCCCTCTAATGACTTCCCAGTGATGACAACCAGCTCCCCAGAGAGGCTGCAGAGTGTGTTTGGACTCCTGATGCTGCTAAACGCAGCCTGGCACCTGATAGTGTGTACCATACCCGCACAATAGTTACCAAAATTAAAATGCTTTTCACTCTCATCATCCTTTTCTCTACCAAACATGTTGTGTGAAAAGAGTATGCGATAGAAACAAAAAAACAAAAAAGGAGTTTGTTTTGGCGGTTCATTTTGCCACCTGGGCAGCATACTAACTTGCCCTCTTGAATCCTGCAGACCACCGAGGCAGAGAGGAACCACCTGTCCATCCTCGAAAAGCAACACACACACACACACACACCCCTCCCACACCCCCCCACACACACACACACACAAACACCCCTTCTGCCCGACATTATCATATTCACATTTACTCGCGGTTTATATGTTCCACCACGGGCTGCTTAATGGGACAGATAGCACACAGACACAAACACAAGCTTTGTTGGAGTCTGAAACCAGCATGTTTCTGCTACTGGCCCTCGTACTACATTCATAAATGCCATTTTAGGCCTTAATAAGTCAACAGAGATGGCGCTCATGTGGCAGGTGGCTGAGGAAAACGCAGCCTGTAGCAAACAATTACCGTGTTTGGTAAAACAAGCGGCCTCTGTGGGTAAAAACCAATTAGTCCGCCGTGGCAGCAGGTACCAAGTCGACTCCATTTGTTACCATCCGTAATAACACTCGCCTAGTAAATCAGCAGAACGCTAGAGCAGCTTGACGGACAGCGGACTGCTTTGTGATAATAAGAGCTCCATTCGATACTATTTCTGAATAGTTCAACATCTTCACATGAGTGGAGTTTAGAGGATTCCAGTGTGTGAAACTGCAAGTAATGAGCACTGGAGGATATTATGTGATAGAAAGCACTGCAGTGTGTGCATGTTTAGGTCTACGGGTGGAATCAATCTGCTGATAATATTCAACTAACTAATAAAGCTGCAGGCGATGAATGTAATATCAATATCTTCAGCTGATCTGCTCCAGTGAGTAGCCTAACCCGTTGATTCTCAGATAATGTGATGTGAAGACGCAGCCCTAGAGGTTGGGCTTCAAGGCAGAGAGAAAACAGCGCATTTTAGGGCTAGATTAACCCTTCTGCTTGGCTTGGTCGAAATAATTGGTCTACTGTGGTTTGTCGAAAGCCGCTGAGATAGAGGAGGTCAACAGCTTAGAGAGGAAGAGGTGAAGGAGGAGAGAAAAGGAGGTCAACAAATCGAGGTTTTAATTGTTAAGCACTTTGAGTTTTTAAAGAAGACCGGCCTTTAGAAATGTGTGTTCCAAGTTTCTAACCACTTTTAAGACAATTTCAGACTTTCATCAAAGTGTGGAGACAGAAAAACTTCGAAGCTTCTTAAAGAACAACTTTAAATTATATAAACAGATCAGAATTTTTCAGCCTTTTCTAAAAGAGCTGTTGGAGTCGAACCTCGGTAAAATGGAAAGGAACAACCATGTATGGATGATGTGTGAGAATGATGATTGTGGGAACCGAAACATAGGCTTTTTCTTGGAATTTCTTAATCCCTAGTTAACGTTGCAAGATTTTTATGCCAATTTTTGTCCCAATTGTCCCCTTCCAACAACCTTAAAGACGCTCTGTTTATCAGGATGGCTCTGAAGTTAATCTTACTCCAGTGAGTGGTGTGTTAAGAGTGAGCTGGTCTGCTCAAAAAGACGTCAGGACCATAAAGTTTCTCAGATCTGAAGTTGTACAAGTTTTTATCTTTCATACATCCTTCATGTATCCTTCCTGATAAAACTAACTGTAGAAAACTTTTTGGATAAGATTTTGACCGTTTGGTTAGAAGGTTTCATGAAAAGAAGACTTCAACAACAAGATTACTAGATTACAGGGTAAACTGTCATGAGTAAAACAATGTATACGATTAGAAAAGTGAGACTTTCAGCTGCTTCCATTCACTACATCTTTGTTTTATATAACCACTGCACAGCTTCCCAGTGTAAATTTGTAGAAATATAATATCAATGTTCCCACCACTTAACTGCATATAGATTTATAAGAGCTAACAATCAGAGAGAGGGGAAAAAATAAAAAAATCAATCTTCTGTGTGAATAACAGTTATGGCTGTAAAAGCATCCTGTCCTATGCATTAATCCTAAACTGGAGGCTCTGTCATGTTTGAAATTCATCAAGGACTCTGCTTTACTGCTCCGCCTTCAATCTGGTATTTTTTTTAGTAATCCGCTCTCTATTCAAGTATCAAACTATTTTCCTCATCCCTCCAAATCTTTCCTACCCGTTTCTGCCAAAACTGAACGGTAGTTTTTGTGTATAAATGGGAAAGAAAGAAGCAAGAGGAAGGGAGAGATACAATCTGGAACAGGAAGAGGAAAAGGAAGGGTTGAAAGCACTTTGTTGCAGTTAACATAAGGAGACAAGGAGGAAGTAGCGTGTTTCGATTGCTCTGTGTGCGACAGAGGGAGAGAGAGAGAGCGAGTAAGTGTGAATTGTGCCTGCAGTTATTCGCACGTGAGGAACCAGAGTGAGAGAAAGTGAGCCAGCCTGAAGGGCAAAGATTGTGTTTATGTTGTGCATGTGCGTAAATGTGAGCGCTCACTCGTGCATGTCAGGAAGCCGCGGTGTCCCTGGCTCTCCAGTGTTTACAGACAGGAAATGTTTGTCCAGGCAAAAGGGAAGAAATCTTGCCTCCCCGCAAGGCAAACACTGCTGGATACGCACAAAGACAAACACACAAACACACGGGGCGCTCGCGACAGTGTGAAAAGAGGAATTCGACAGGAGTTCCAGTCTTTGTGAGTGAGACGGGGTGTTTGGTATTTGGGGAAGTGGGAGTGACAGGGCTGGGCACCAACTGTTCTTCACTTCCCCTCATCTCTGACTGCACATGCAAGCTCCAGCAGACGCTAAATAAAAGAATCAATACGGTGACCTCCTGTGAACCTGTAAGAGTGAGGACAGGTCTGTCAGCTCCAGTTCGCACAATCCACCCATATCTGCATCTTTAGCTCCTTTAGCAATGCTTCCCTAGGTCTCAGTCTGTGGTATAGGCACTACTGCTGGTACCCCAGGCAGGCGGGAAAGGTATGGGGACCAAAACCACTTCTAAATTAAAAAACAAACGGCATTTGCCAATTAATACCCTGAATGACTCAGCTAACTGCTAGCAAGCTAAGCTACTGCCAGGGTATGACTGTTCTAGTTTTATAAAGGAGGTTGTATAAGGCTGTGTGTGTAAAAGATTTAATATAGAACGTTGGAACAGCAAATAATTTTTATTTATTTTTTTTACTGTGGCGATCACAAAGTTTAATATGCGGAGCAGCCATATTGGATTTTGAAGCCACTGAAGCCAAATTTCCAACTTGGAATTCGGACTTCTAAAGAGCTTTTATTGATGTACTCCTTTATTGAAGCAGCTTAAAATGATAGAAAATAAAACATAACTCGATTGCATCTTTAAACAAATCGTACAACTCAGATGAGTACGAGCACAACAAACTGATCATCTAATTCTTTTCCTACTATGGCATTGAAATTCAAGATGGTAGATGTTAGAAAATGTTTGCACATTTGTCAGCTGCCTTTCCTGCATTTCATTAACCTGAGAACCGTGATGTTCTGCTAAGACTATGCGGCAGTGAATCAACAGGAACTAACATGACACGCACCTTCTGCTCTGATAAATCTCAACTTATAAAGATGGAAAAATAAATGTGCTAATTACCAATAGGTAGATTTTCTGTGTTACCACATGACAGAAAAGTTGGCTTCCTCTTTTCAAAGCCAGTCTTCACCTGGTTTGACATTTTTTGTCTTTGTGGGGGTTTTTTTTCTTTTTTTTGCAAGTCTATTCCACAGCTTTTCACAGCCTGTGTGAAAGGAGCTGTTGCGTGACCATCAGCCACAATGAGAGTATTTGTGAAATGTATTTTAGGACCACTTGCCAAACTTGTGTTCCCCAAACAAACAATGCGCTTGTCTGACTGTCCCGCTTCATTTCCTTGTGATCTCTGCTGAAATTTCCATGTGTGTCTGAGAGCTGATGTGTGTGTGGGTTTGTAAATTAAGGACAGCGCTGGAGGCGACGCGGCTCTGCGTGTTTGTGTGCCTCTCTCTGCTTACCCACACACACACATCTTTCAAAACAGGAATGATCTGAACAGGATGAGATGAACGTGTTCTCTCACCAGAACACTCCAAAGCACACAGTGCCTTAATTCCTCCGCAACTTTTTCACTTTTTCTTTAAGTATCTTATTGGGATTTTATGTGACCAGAACAATGCAAATACACAAAGAAAATTCAGAGCTACCATCAGAAGTCACCTAATTAGTACAGAACACGTGTGGATACAATCTCAGTATAAGTTCACCTGGTTTTCATAAATTCCAACACACTCAACAAAGGATTTCATAAGACGAACCCCTTTTTGCAGCTTGAAACAAAGTTACGTAGGAAAATAGCAACATGTGGAAGAAGGTCCTATGTAGACCAAAACGGAACTTTTTGGCAAATTAAAGAAGGGGTAGAAAAGTGGCAAATCATATCTCTGAACACACCATTTCCTTGGTGATGTAGCCTTAAGGTTTCCTTGGAAGTATCATGCTTTAGGAATGATTTTCTTCAGCAGGAAAAGAGGAGCTGCTTTAGAGTTGGTGAGGAAATTGATGGATTTACATCAAACATGAAAAAATAACCTGATAGAGGATAGAAAAGGTGACATAGATCGGGGTATAGGTTCACCTTGTAAAGGTGAACCGTCTTAAACATACAGCCAGAGCTACAACAGAATGGTTTAGATCAGGTATGCTGCTAAACCATTTACAGTTTATAAATCACTGATCAACTGCCCAGACCTCTCAGGTCTTCTGGTTCCTGTCTACTCTTCATCCCCAGAATCAGAGCCAAGCATTCAGTTTCTATTCCACTTATCTGGAACAAACTTCCAGAAAACTGCAAAGATGCTGAAACGATGAGTTCCTTTAAATCAAGGCTAAAGATTCCACCTGTTTAGAGTTGCCTTTGATTCCCAGCATCAAAGGAACAAAATGTAATGTTTCTTGCTTGCTTCATTATTGGTTGCTGTATTATGTTTTTATGGTGTGAAGAACTTTGAACTGCTTTGCGACTGTAATGTGCTAGACTAATAAACTTGACTTGATGTGTCAGCATGTTGTCAGCATTGTGGCTTTACAATAAGAAGGTCCTGGGTTTGAATCTCAGCTGGATTTCTGCATCAGTAGCCTTAAGGTCTGAAAACCTTTATGGCATTTCTGGCCGGTTATTATATTATTGGTTGTATAACATCTGAAATGACCAACATTATTACATTATAGGCCGTCATTACATTATAGTTGCTACACATGTGTCTCGTGTTTACAGGACAGAGAGGTAGCTGTAGGGCTGCACAAGTAATGTGAAGATATCATACCAGTTGAAACAAAAACAAAGATGGCAGGGCCATACCAGTACTGGAAAGAAGAACAGTCCAGTGCGGAACGCAAAATGCACTTTATGCCGTTCTGTTTTGAAAAACAAACACTCAACTCTCACTATGTCTCATTCTTTTTTCATCCAGCACACTATGAAAAATGTTGCCCTTTTTATTATGAAAAAAAAGGCAGTTAGCCTTCTTCATAAAACAGAAAACTCAGGTATCAAAGTAAATGACTGGTTATCAATTAACTATTCATTGATTGATAAGATCAGTCAACTTGCATCCCTAAGTCCAAGGGATATTACATTAGTATGTAAAACGCAAGCTTATATTAGCTGGCAGAGCAGCTAGGCAGCAGAAGCCAACACCAGACACAAAACGCTGAAGGTCACAGAGTGACAGAAGCACCGGTGAGAAAGATATGACAGAAGAAAACATGCATATACGGCAACTGATATTGTCATTGTTACATTTGTCAATATTATAGCTGTCGCAAGAGCCCCAGTAGGCTGTTTGGAAAGTCATGGCGTTAAAACCAAAGGAGCACCGCCCACTGCTATATGCTACACCCCCACACACACGCCAACACACCCCCACACACAAAGAAAGTAAAACAACTTCAACAACTGCTATCATTCAAGAAGCAACTTGCACTTTAGACTGTAAAATGCAGCTGAAACACAAAACCTCCAGCAGGCAGATGAAAAGAGGGAAACAAGTTGACTTACTTGCTGGGGAGGGGGTGCTGTATCCACTGATGGGAAGTCCTGACAGAGCCGGAGGCGACATGCCCCCCAGCATGTGGGGGAAAAAGTAGGAGTAAGGGGGCATGGGGAAGCCGTTTAGGTGTCCGCCTGGCACCGGGTTGCCCTTCCCGGCCATGATGGCTCGCCCAGAAACAGCGCCCAGTGACGGAATCAACCTCTGGTTAAGATGTGGACGACCCAAATAGGAGTCAGTACGGGTTCCTGGGATGATTTAATCCCCCATAGAGAAGCTCCGTCAGTAGATATTCCAAAGGACTGCCAGGTAAAGGTTTGTCAAATAATCCGCTTAAGGTTAAAAAAGTTCAGAAAGCACCTCCTGTAGATGTCAGCAGGACAAAAAAACCCTGTTTGTTTAATCAGTGTGTGTGTCTTTAGGGCTGAGTTGCGGCGTACAATAAGATAAAAAAGAAACACACAGCAGAAATATAAAAAGCTCTTTTATGCCTCCTTTCTCACGTATTATTCGACGAGCTAAAAAGGCCTTATTTGTAGGAGGCGTTGGAGGGGCAGGGAAGCAGCACAGCCATTCTTTATCTTCAAGACGAAGGCAGACAAAAAGAGGCAAGTTGAGTCACGAAGACGAGACTTTGAAGGCAGCGCACAGGAGCAGCGATAGTGGTGATAGGGGGGCTGCTACTGGTTGGGATGCTCTCACAATTCACTCCTCCGCCGTAGAGCTCGCCGAGGGAATGTGCAGATCACATGATGCCATGGAAGAGTTGCTCTCCTTAGTCGGGCCTCTTCTTTGCGGGTTGCGAAGCGTCTCCCTAGAAAGATAAATAGAAAAAAAAAATAGAGGAGAGATCATTTAGTGCTTCAGTGACAAGGTAGAGATCACATCCCTTTGTAGTAAAGTGCCTGAGCAAAACTGTTCCTTTCCTCTGATGCTAATTAATGGGAATGTCTCAGCTGAAATGTTATAAAAACACCCCATCCTCCTTAATTATCTAATGGAGTGTTAAAGTTGGAGGTGTGTGATGTCTTCTTGCAGCTCTGCGCGCGCGCTCATTAACAGTGACAGGCCACAAACACGGTGGGAGGCGAGCCAAAACACAAGCCGAGACGGCAGCACAAAGGCAAACTTTGCTAATTACGCCGGTTTGCAGAAGGTGAGACCCAAGGTGCCGTTCTGGGAACCGCCAGAGCTTGGCTTCTGAATCCAAAACAGATCTGTGATCACAGCAGAAAGCAGGAGCAACTCGCAGGGGCACTGACAGCTACGCGACCGAGGAGTACAATTACCACAAAACAGGATGTTAGCGTTGCCATACATTCAAGAGTGTGATAGTTTTTTGTTTTTTTGTGGGGGTGAGGGGTGCGGGGGTTTAAGAGACACAGAGGCAAAAGCGGGAGGAATGAGTCTTTGCATGAGCTGGGATGCTCAGGAATGTGGCGCTCTAGCGTGAATGACATGGGGACATGGCAGGAGGGGTCAGGTCGGCCTGTTCCCGCTTGCATGGAGCATGTGCCGCGCCGGCGTACCACAGGTGAGACGGGTGGAAAATAAAGCCAGAGCAAATACCACAGAAACGGCTTCAGCTTTGGTTCACTGTAAGAGGAAATGATAAATGCATTTCCACTTCATTCTGAATAAGGATGCAGTTGTTTTCAGAGAAGTTCATTTTATAGGCTTTTAATTCACTTGAATTGTTATTAATTTGCTCATTATCAAATATATAAAAGGCCACTATCCCACATTCACTTACTTTGTTTAGAAAATGCGTGCTGAAAGGAGGAAAAGCATTGGCGTGAGAGTTTTTACAGTGTATTCTAAAGCCCTGAGTCAGGTCTGCTTTGATTTCCTTTTATAGCCCCTTTTCTTACCTTTCCAGTCGGCTAATACATCGCATAAATCACCCTTACAGTGTTAAATCAGACTGTATGATATAAAATATCTCTTACTGTTAGAAAACATTGCTTCAGTGGAGTCCTTACTGCAAATTTGTTCAAAATTAAATGCATCACCATGAAAGAACCGTACACTGAAGTTACATAAAGCCTGATGTGCAGTTGCCTTACAAACGTAGCCATATTTTTAATATACCTTTTCACACATATACTAACAAACACCTTGTTGCAGTTGAGTATTTTTTCTCCTACTGCCCTCTTTTAAAATGATCAGGTGAATTTAGAACCATCAGGTTAGTATTTTGCCTCAACATGCCAATAAGACAAACAGAGAACTGGAGTGAGAAGCTTCATAAGGTACTTTACTGTTGGAGTGGGAGAAATACCCACAGATGATCAGTCAACTGTACTGTCATTGTCAAATGTGGAATGGGCAGTTTGGATGATGGGTGACATCTTACACCATTGTGCACTTACACCAGTCGTCCTTCTGCTGTAGTGAACTCATCGACTTATTCCATTTACTCACAGCAGTCAGGCTGGGGAAGACCTGCTGCAGCAGAAAGTGCCACTGCCAAAGCTTTGCTACACTACAGTCCATCCAAGGTTTTTACATCAAGGTCATTGTACAGTAGATTTTGTACAAAAAAATATAACTAAGCTAAATCGTTATTATGATAGAACAGTCATGAAATAATGATGAAAATTTGCTTAACGTTTAAATATTCTGACCTTTTACATGTATAAAGCAGATTTCTGACAACGAAGTACCTGATTACAAAACAATAATTAACTAAAGAGCAGCCTCAAGGATTCTTTTTCTATCTCAGACTCTGAACATTAATTATAATCCCACAAGTCCTTTTCAGAAGGGCTCTTAGTGAAGGAGTTCATTCATGTTTGAAACTAAAAGGTAAAAAAAAAGGCATTTTAACACTTCCAGAAGCTGGAGAATGAACCTAATCACCAGGTGACGATAAAAGCAAAATGGTCGCATTGAAACAAGTGCACACCGTGTTGGGAGGAAGCAAGGTAAGACTGATGATGTGAATAATCGGCTGTGAAAACTGCACACGGGAGACTGGAACTGGCCAATGGCGGTAACAAACACTCCACATCCTCCTTCCAGGCCAAACCGGTCTCAACAGCTGCATCTGTTGAGCCGACTCTGCCGGTTCTCTGCCCCGTTTCTGCAGAGCTCAGCTGCACACAAATTATCGTTATGCGTTTCCCTCCATGTTTCTCTCTCTTGCATCATCTGGAAGTCCTCGACGCTCTGTCTGAGCACAGCTTTAGCATGTTGGTGACCAAAATATATGGCAGGTTTTGCCATTGCAAGGCAGTGGAAGGCCGTCAGCAAGACCAAATAATATGCAACAGGCTAGCAAAGTTGGTGTCAACCAAACACTCTACCAACTAGTCCTTTGTAACTCTCTATGACGACTGTGACTTGGTATATTTGGACCTCTAATATGTCAGTATGCAAACTGTAAAAAAAAATTAAATGGGATGACAATGGAATTCCTGCATGGAAACTTGGAGTTGTTTTTAACAAACCCCAAGTACAAAATCCAACATGGCTGCCACACAAACTCATGGGACCTTCAATAAATTACCAGTATTTCAGAGTCATGGTGTAGAAGAAGACACAACAGCCTGCTAAAATTAGCAGCAGTTTCCCACTGTGGTGTAGATTATTAGTTTACAAAGAGACAGAGAACATAAGGTGTCCAACACGCAGTCTGGGGGCCACTGTTTGGCCCTCCTTAGGAATTTATGAATGACACACATTTGAGCAGTTAACTTGTATGTAGATTTTTTTGGTAACACTTTATTTGAAGGGGTGTGCAATAAGACTGATATTACAGTGTCATAAACATAACATAACACCTGTTATAAACATGAATGAGTACTCATGAATGTTCACAACTGTTGTCATGAAGTTTCATTCAGCATATAATGCCACTTTTAATGCAAAAATGCAATAAAGTTGCATTAAAAGTCCAGTAAAAGTGTAAACTTTCCATTAATGCAAAGTTCTATTAAAATTTGCATAAAACGTCTATTAAAAGTGTCAACTTTGCATTAAGAATGGCATTATTTACTGAATGACACTTCATGATAACAGTCGTAAATAGACATGAGGACTCCTTCATGTTCATAACAGGTGTTATGTCATGTTTGTGACAGTGTAATGTCAGTCTTATGCGCAACTCTTCAAATAAAATGTTACCGATTTTATTTATTTTTTTATTTTATTTTTAACTAGCAAAAAACTACTACCGCAAAAATGTAATCTTTTTGTGATGGAAACAAAATACTCAACTTCTAATAACACCTTTTGCATTCTCTTTAATGTCACAGTGTCCATTGACTTTTACTTAAAAACACATTAAGTAAAAGCAGATTTTGTTGCACCAAAATCTGCTTTCAATGCATTTATTTATAATCTGTTCATGTTCTGTTTTCAGAGCAAAGACTCATTTTTTCGTTATTTAATTTGCAAAAATTTACAAAGTGGATGCTGTTCTTTTCATATGGCAAACGTGGAATGGGTATCTACAATGATTTGCAAATTTCTTTCCAATAAAATGTGACTACTTTATTCCATCTAAATATTGTATGATTAGTAAATTGTTGAGCAGGTAAAACATTTTTTGATTTTTTTTTCCTCTCAAAATAACATTTTATTGCTGGCAAGAGCCTTTGACTTGACACTTTGGGCCTAATTACAAAAGTTTCGCCACCACTGAAACAAAACGCTGTTATTAGCTGGTTAATTAGTGAGGCTGTACTGTTTGTGTTTGTTTTTTACTCAAACTTGCCCTACTGCAATAAATTTTAAATGAACTGATGGCAACCAAAAAACTGCATTACTCTTTCCGAAAGTTTTAATCTCACACTTTCCCTCTGCTGAGGAAAGTGTTGCTACACAGTTTGAATGTAAAAGATGCTCATCCATACTTCATTATAGACCTAAATGCTACAAGCAGCCAGACCGTTTTTACTGATTGCAATTGGAACATGGCTATTTTGGAAGCGTCGGGATTCCCAGAAACCAAGTTCCAACTTCTGATGTAAATATAACTCTGCAGGGGTGTTTGCAACCAAAATAAAACTATAAATATGCATGTTAATGCGTAAATATAGACCGATTCTCCTCACTACTCTCAGTAGGAGGTGCCTCTGTGCATGAATTTGTTCATTGCGACCCACATTTTTTGCCAAACAAGAAAATACAAAATGTAGAAAAACTTTTTTTTGACAGGTCAACCAAAAAACACCATGAACATATCGGAGCGTTCCTATTTGCTGCCATTTTGTGCACACAGAAGAAAAATACACAGCTAACAAGCGAGCTTCTACATTATAAAAATAAACACTTATGGAGCAAAAGCAGTCTCAGATTAAGCAAAAATGCAATGAAGTAGAAAAGTAAAAGAGATCCCTAGGCTTGGAGACGCATCATTAATGTATTTCTTTTTAAAGATTTAAACAGGATTCTTAGCACTTGCCAAATTCATCTCAACAGCTTCCAAGCAAGGTGGCGCATGGAGGGCGTCTCCTCGGGGAATGGACGCCGTCCCTTACAGCGAGGGGCAAAACAAAAATAAACAATCTGGGTCAGCTCGACTTAACTCTCTTTGGCATATAGCAGGCAGAGGGAAGGAAAGGTTAGAGGTCACGGGGCATGAGAGCCTGTGATCGGTTATGACAGCAAACACTGAATTAATAATCAAAAAAGGCAGAAAATGGCAGCGCGAGGTCAGGGCAGGCGAGCGTTACACACGCAAAACGCAGCCACAGGGGAAAGCTGCAGAACGCATGGCACGCAGAGGAGCTCTGATCACACACCGACCAGTACATCGGAACGTACACACTGCTCAGTATGTGGAGGGATACATGTGCAAAGACTAAAGGTGATCAGGAATAGAAAGTAGAACTAAGGAAATGTGTATTTTCTGTCCAACATTGGTGCACACTGAACCTTAATGCAGCAGATTTCCTTCTGAACAACTGGATCTGAAATGTGTCAGAGGCAGCTGATGAGCTGGGAGGAATAGACATGAAGGCATCAACATAATGTATTAAGATAATGCACCTGTTGTTTCAATATGCATTGTTTTTTAAAAGTATTCCCCCTGTTCAGTGTTTTATTCTTTTATTGGTTTAAAAAAAATAAATAAAAAAAAATCAATGGTAGCCAGAAAAACTGATGTACCAGTGAATGGACCTTCCACACACACAGGTGTGTTTAAACTACAGTCACTTGAGACACACTCACTACATTCCACTTATTGTGAAAATACAAAGCAACTCCCCAATAAAGGAGGTGAATATTTATGCAATCGTTTATCTAATGTTAGTATTCTTATTTAATTGCTGTCATTCTTTTAAGAAATCCGTTTTCCCTTTGACATTAAAAGGTGTTTTTTTTTTTTTTTTTGTCTTTCCTTGGTCAAAAAAAGTCAAATTTTGCTGATCATGATTGATTTGTAAAAGCAATACAAAGGTAAATCATCCAGAGGCGCTAATAGTTTTTATAGGCGCTGTAAGGAAAGCTGGTCAGACCTGATGGGAAAGTACATAGATAGCAACGCTGGAGGCTTTAAACCTTTAAGAACGACATTAAACATACAGTCAGGGCTACAATTAATGATTTCCATCAGAATATATGCATGGCCCAGTCAAAGTTCACACCTAAATCTAACTGAGCGACTTCAAAGAGGTGCTTCGACAAAGAATTGGCTCAGGAGGCTTGAATGCATAGTCATGTTTTAGATGAAACTGTGCAACATTTTTCTGTCACACAACATTCCTATGGAATACTTTGAGAATTTTGTCATTAATGTTGACAAAACGTGAACATTAATGAGACTTCTTTTGCAAGGTGGTGTGTTCACTTCCACTTCTTAACTCACAACTTGGAATTTTCACACTTAAGCTTTAGAGAAAAAAGAAAAAAAAAAGCCAGCAAATCTACTACATGGCGTCGCTTCAACTCAGAAACTGTCAGTCAGTGAGGCTGGTAGAAAGACGCCACCCGGTGCGGACACGCAGCGGCACACGAAATGGAAGCCGCTAAAGCGCGCTGCTCTCCAATATTTATGAGGACTTAAGGGTGGGTTGATAAATACGTCAGTAGTGAGATAAGATGTTGCAGGGGGAAAAAAAAATACAGTGTTTACAAATGAACGTACACGATCCACACAGAATGAAATAAACATACTTTTAGGTGAGCATAGGGTTGGTGTGGGCAGTCACACATGGCATGTGTGCCAGTTTTATGCTCTCGATCACACATGCATATCATCCCTGCACCCTCAAGGAGAGGTCTTCCAGTTCACTGCATTTACTGTATATTACTAGTTCATCATGGTAGGAGGCGGGTTGAATAAGAGAGGTGAAAGCTGTTATTGGTAGGTTTGAGGTTTTTGACAAGTCTGTAGCACAGGACGTCATCAGGGTAGTTCAGAACCAAGTACTACATGGATTAAATACAGAAATATAAACGATGTTACGTTCTGTCTGTTAAGGGTAGCAGGAAAGCAGTAATTATAAGAACAGAAAGTGTAAACGCACAAAACTAGAGTTAATCCTGGGACCACACATGCAATCCAAATACAACATGACCAAATATGGATCGTTTCCTCAAAAACTCAACCAATGAAAACATCCGTCATCTGTTTGGTGCTCCATCAACAAAACTTAACCGGTCGACTGTAGCTGTGAGGTGTGAGTTACGTCAACACAAGCTTTCATGACACGAACCCGTCTGAAACACCGCCGCCGTGTCTCCTTCTGTTCCCCGCTGCTACTGAACTCAACCAGAAAAAGGGGCTGTGCAAAACATCCCCATGTCACCATGAAGCTGACAGTTGACCTTTTTCACATGAAATGTCACCACTTCCTCACATTATCCACGTAGGCATCTGTGAGAGATTTTGTCAGGATTCATAAATTCATACTTCAGTTAAGGTCAATCTATGTCACAGTTGCAGGGAGCTTGAACCTGAACGGGGGAATTCTCGGCACTTCTAATTTGAGGTGATCTACTCAGTTACTCACAAAATATCCTGTTCACCAGATTTGAGAGCAGGTGCTGGATCTTGAAAGATCAGGATATGTTGGCAATGTCCCAAATCAGAGGGATGGTAGTGATGAGCATTGGGCAAATTTCAATCTGTTGTTATATTCACAACTGCATCTTTTAAAAAAAAATTATATTCATTTTATTATGCTACTCCATATTTTATTAGACTTTACACGTTATCTGTATTTGCAATATTGTCTTACCAGTTAACATTTTCATTTGATCCTTTGGAGTAAAAAATTTCGTGTTTAATCTCAAGAGCTATTCTACAGTCATATGTCACTGGACATATCCTGGAATCAGTATAGACTAAGTATTTAGTCTACTAAATCTACTAAGAGTTGACTTTTTAACTAATTTTAAATGAGTATTGCTAAAATAATTTTCATTCCATCTTCTCCTAAATATATTGAGTTCCATCTAAAAACCCAAATGAAGTGAATAGCCTGATTTTCTAGCTTCAGAAATTAGCCTGTATTTAGCAGGAGAGCACTTTGTCTGAGTGGTGGCTGTTTTACCTTCTTAAAATACATTTAGAGTTTGGCAAAGCAGCATGAGACTGAGTTCACTTCAAATCTTGAGTTCACATTTGTTAAATGCCTGTTGCAGTTTGAAGAAACAGATTAAACTTTTTTCTACTTTTGTTCCAAATGTTCTGAAATACGTGTTTTTCTTTTTTTTTTTTATGAAAGTTTTAAAATTGCCATTCAAAGAGGTAAAAATTATAAGAAAATAATGTCAACTGCTTTAGACTGATGGGAAATTGTACTAAAACTGATGTGTATTTTAGCATTTTATTGTTGTATTGTTCTTTTTCAACATGACAAAAGAATCTGATCCGGTTTAAATGTCGTCTTTTGGAATATAGAGACAAATAAAATGGTAACTAAACTGTCTTGAATGCCATTGCTGGGTGAGTTAAGCGCTACATAATTACAATATTAGCATCCAGCATGTGATAGTGGTGTCTTTTTCAAACTGCATTAATTAGCATCTATTAGAAGCTTAAAGTAACTTCTCTCAGACTGTCTGACCTCCTCAGACTTCCAGCTCAGCGGTTCTTCCTCCTGAAACGATACAGGAGTCTGACACTGTGACTGAGAGAGCAAAAGGTGGGAGCTACTTTTCAATGCCAGCCCAAGAATGGAGCTGAGAAAGGCTAAAGGGTGCTAAGTGAACATTCAAGGTTGTGAGAATCCTCAGTGGCTTTGCCAAGGCCCCCCCTGCTGGGTGAATCCACTTGTCAGAGGAGCAGGCTGGGTGACATTTCTGCTCACCTCAGAAAGGTCAGCCCTTAATTATCTCAAATGCCAGCAAGCACGGCACCTACAAAAAATAAACCCGAGGATGAGCACTGGAAGTGTGTGCGTCTGCTTCTCCAGCGCGGAATGAGCCCGAGCGTGTCTGTCAGAGCAGAACCGGACCATCTGCCCACCTGCATGATCCGTAAACACACAATCCAATCCTGGGAAGGTGCACATTGTTGCAAACAAAGTATAGCGATGCACTGAGAAGTCGGCCGGAGTCCAGAATGTGGTCAGTTTCCAGCCTGGTAAGCCTTTTTTCGAAAATAATTTCTAAGGCATTACAGGTCACACGAGCAATGTTATTCTTCAGTGTGGACACTGTTACTGAGGGAAAAACATAAAGCTTTTTTCAAGATGTTTAAAGCTGACGTTAGACAATATGTGAAGCTGTTAAAAAGGTAGCGGCATTTTGTACGAGACGAGAAACATCTTTGGTTCATTCCAGCTTCGAGCGAGAGCAAGGCTTAAAAGCAGATAATAGCAAAGCTGAAAAGATTACAAATCTTTAAAAAGACTTTAATGCCGATTTTGATTTTGGCTTCTACCAAATTTTTCATCTGAAAAATACCGGCCAATCACCGTTCTCTCAAAATCAAAGAAATCGGGACCGATCTATCGGCCAGACAAACTTTGCTTAAGAAAGTATCTCTGCTTTGTCCTGTACAGGCTTTCCACTCCTGTCATGGTATATCATGCTGGATTTAAAAATTGGCACCCCTTTGGAAACACACTTTCTAGGAGATACACACAGAAAATGCTGATTGATCAATACAAACAGACAGTCACTCGAATCACTAAAATAAGATGCTAAAGTTAGTTTAAAAAGATAAGTAATCATTTTGTCTTTGTTTTAGGGCGATAGTAAATCCTGCTCTGTAGCGTCTGCTCTGACACACACAGTGTGACATCACCTCTGAGAACAATATAATGACTTACAGAAAAAATACTAGAAACATATTTCAGTTCACTTCTTTTATCTTCTGTTATAGCTCTTGAAGAAAAACTAATCAGCTAAGATCAGAATCAGAATGTAAAACACCTTCATAAAAGATGCAGACTGGAAATCGGTCACGAAAATTCTGATCATTCTAAATGCAAAGTTATATAGTAATAGTTGTGTAAGACAAATGAGCAAGCCTATAGCACCAAGTCTGGTTAACCAAATCAGGAAGAGGGTATTTCTTCTAGAGCAAATAGGATTAGAGTACAAAAAAACAGAAAACAGCTCCTGGAAAAATAAGCAGACGGATTATGGTGCGACAGATAACAGCAGAATCTCCTAAATATACGACAAACAGCTGAGGTTCATTCTCAGCGGCCCTACAAATCGTCAGCATAAATCAGAGGAAGTAGTGAGGAGAACTTGTGAACTCGAGGCATTGCGTAAGCCTAATTATTTCTGGTCAGAGTGCACTTGGTGACAAAACTCCAAGCATATCTGGCCAGCCATAGAAAGCAGTGTTTGCTTTTTGAGCTACTCACTGTAGCTATTCGACTCGAGTCAATATTTGCGGGAGGCTATGGTAACAGAAAGCTCTCATGAACCGCATAAACACACTCCTGTATGCATGACCCTCACACACTCTTGCACACACACACACACACCAAAAAAAAAAAAAACAAATCTGCCTGGAGAATCCCACTCGTGCTCGAAGGGGACGAGGGAGACAAAGGGCCATAGATCATGTTGTGGACGGTGCGCAGTGAGCTCCTTGTGTCTACGTTCCCCCCACCCCATTGCATTTTTCTCTGGTTCTGAGAAAACATTGAGGGCTGGTCCCTATTGTTTACACAGCTGGCTCCATGGAAAAGATTGCTTAATATGAAATATGGAGAGAGTGGAGAGGTGAGAGGGAGACGAGAGGAAAGGGAGCCAAGTGAGAGGGATGTGGCAGGATGGGGTGACACTGTCAGGAAAAAGAGAAAAGAGGGCGGCAAACGGGAGAGGTGAGAGCGGGACCTGGAGTGTGGCGGTGCTGAATCAGACGAGGAGCGAACTTAACAGACGACCTGAGGAGGAGCTAAAGAGTAAACGCAGCGGAGAGCAGAAAGCCGTGAGGTTTCAGTGGTGAGGGAGTCATGCCTCCTGTGGTCTGGGGTCTGCAGTGCATGTTGTTCTTTCCTAGTAATCACACATTGCCTCCTCACAGGCAGCTCTGCCTCTTAAGGCTCAGGGAGAAACTTTCAGACACCTTTCTTCAACAAAACCTGAAAAAGGTTTTATGAAATTGAAAATAGCATAGTAGAAATATTACAACAAAAAAAAAAAACATCTTAAAAACCCCCTGAGTCAGGGCTGCAGACTAACTTTCTGCACTGGTATCTAAATTATTCATTCAGGTTTACCACCACAACCCTTAATGGGCACCAAGAGTTTTCACAGCTGTGTTATTGCCTCAAATATAATATTAAAACGCAACATTTTCTCATTTTCTGTGCAGAATGATCATTTAAGTAGGGATGTAACAATATATGAAACATGAGAATTTTTTTGCACGATTTCATCCCTCCATGGTTTCATCGGGATTTATGCCCGTCTCCAGCTTTAATAGGAAACTGAGAAGGTCAAAGGGCACACATACGCACAAGACAAACAACGATGTATGCACAAACTTTACAGTAACCAGTTAAACATGCAACATATTCAGTTACCACAGCTATTCTTAAAAAAAAAAAAGTTATATATATATATATATACACTGTATATATATATTATAACATAAGGATTATAATAAAAATTTTTTACATTCTTAATTTGTTTTTTATTGTATCCTTCTAGTTTATTACCAATAAGTTATTTAGTTATTTATAATGTTTTAATAGCTACATTTTAAAACAAAGTGAATAGTTAGTAATAGTTATTTTTTTTAATTGTTCACATTTTTCAGTAATTACTATATATAATTTTTATTACAGTAGTAGTAGTGCTGTATTTGCATGTGAAATGAACAACAACAGCAGTCCCAGTAACAAATCCAGCATGTGATTTGTAGTTTTTGTTTCTTTTTTACAAGCAGTGATTAACAAACTTCATTACTGGTGTTTAATTGATGAGCATGTAGAGTTTACGGGTGTTGATGGCAGTCTGCCGCACGGACAAACAACGCACCCACCACTGAGACTGCTGAGCTTTTACAAGCGGGGAGGATCCAGTAAACTATTTTAACAAGCTTTAAAATATGACATTTGTGAAGGTTTAATGGAAGATGCCTCTTGGTTCATCTGTCTGTGAAAAAATACAAACCACTGTGGGCTGCATCTATACAAAACCCTGGTTAGTAACATTGCAACTGGTTAAATATCTATTTGTTGAAACGCTATCTGACCTAGCATTAGCCGAAACCCGAGCGGGTGGCTCAGGACTTCACTAGCATTGAGTTGTTTCTTTCTGCACACAGAACAACATCCATATCTTTTTACAGGGATAGTTGGGAAAATGTTCGGTGAACTAGTGTAACCAACACTGTGCCCCACTAATTAGCTCCCCTAAGCAACTTAACTGGATTGGTTCCTTTTACTTGGATCAGCACCTTGGCAGGTAGGCTTCCTGTGTTCCCTTGCGAACCAATTAGCTGCGTTGCTAGGAGCTAACTACTGTGCTGGTCTGTAGTGAAGATTGAAATACATAAACAAGTCTGATTTTATAGAGTATGGAAATAGTAAACCACGAAGCAAGAAGACATAGAACAGTGGCTGGTGGCCCCAACGACCCTATTAATGACACAACGGGGTGCAGAGACTACATAACAAAACATCAAAATCAACCAACTACTCAAAATTAACAAAACTCTTCCATATAAAATAACAGCGGAGAATCAATAATAACATAAGCTCTGATATTAGTATGTTGGTTAAACTATAAGGTTAACATTTTTGGTTGAATAGCGGATATGAATGTTTTGTACGAGGTTACCATAAAGAACCTGAGCTTTAATTGGTCCAAAGGACTCCATCATGAAGATTTTCTTTAAAGGAAGAAGAATGATAAGCACTTTAACATTTATTTTGTACTTCAATAATGGATCAAATTAGTTGGACTCCATTATGAGTAAACTGTAATGGCTATTTCTACATGGAATGATGAGTTTGTAATAATTGGAGGGAGTAGAGTACACTTTTTCTGGATGATAACAACATAATAGACTGCTCTGTATGAAAGCAGGGAGCTGAGTATGCCCTATCCACTGCATACAATTCGGTGTGTGTGTGTGTGTGTGAGAGAGAGAGAGAGAGAGAGACTGGCAAACTCAGTCCCCCTCAAAGCCGGTTCCAGTTAGTGGAAGAGGCCCAACAGAAATTAAGTCCATATTCCTGAGAAACTCAAACACACACACACACAAAAGAACATTTATAGTCAAAACACTTAAGCTGCCACACCTCATTATGCATGAACATACTGTAGATATGGGTCTGGACCTTTATATCACCCCCCCGTCCCCCTCGTGAAGGAAACCAAAGACAACCCGCCTTAAGAAGACCTTTTGTTTTTCCTCCAGGCCTCTCACACAATCATGGTGTGTGTGTGTCGGCCTTTATGGCTGTGTCACCTTTGTGTACCTATCCAGGATATCTGGCTGACAATGTTATGTGAAACACTCCAGCACATTCCAACACAGAAGATCCAATGACACGAGCAGATGACGCACTAAAGCGCAGAGGCCCCTTCCTGTTTATACCACCACTTGCTTGCTTAAGGATCAAACAAGAGCTGGTCTTAAGAGTGGGCACGCCCTCCGGGTCCTGCAGTCAACCTCAATGTCAAGACCATTTCTATAAATGTCCGGAATTGCACACATCAATATACCCATGCAATAAGAAGGAGAACTTTCTGTGCAACAGCTATTCTGCAGCGTGCATTAAGGAACACAGAAGGAGCGCGTTTATGTATTGACGTCTACGTTCTCCAACCGCCAACATGGAGCTTTTAATAAGCGGCCGTCAAATACTGTATGTATGCAGAGGGTGTGTGTGTTTGCAAACAAAAAGCCAGCCTGACTCACCAGAATAAATGTCACTGTATTTCCATGGGGCATGTTACAGTCTTGTTTATAGAGAGCTAAATTCAATTAGCTGAATAATTCACTATTGAGTGCAACTGTGTGTACGTCAGTATATTCACACAGAGAGGCGCACGGCTTTTATCATCCGCCCTGGCACAGTCATTTATAAAAGCTTCCAGGACACCAGGATAAACTAGTGATGAATGACTTCATACCACCATATTGAATTATAGGCCAAGGACGTATACCTGTGACACACTATGTTGCTATGAAGCAAACTGCCCCAATGTCTTGCAGAAGTATTCACAACTCTGGATTTGTTTTTTTTTTTTTACATTTTGTCATGTTACAGCTAACTTAATAAAATACATGTATTTCATTGTAGAAAATAATGTATTCTATTAAGATTTTATGTGATGGATCACCAATTTTGTTTCCTCCCTGACATGTCTGCTGTGTTCCTGTATTTATACTCAGATTAAAGTACACAACTAGTTATGCAAAAAATAAAACTGTTGATGGACATATGGCTACAGGTAAGCCGTGTTTGTTAATTGTCAGACATCTGTTATGCAAAAACATTTTGTTTTGGGGTATCATGTCTTAAAACAAAACGTGTAAACTCCATATTTTTATTTTTTTAAAAGGGCAGTATTATGTATTTTCCAGGAACACAGAAATTTTATAGCACCATAAAGGGTACCACTTTATTTGAAGGGGTGTGCATAACACTGACATAATATCGTCATAAACATTATATTACACCTGCCATGAACATGAAGGAGTCTTTATGAATGTTGTCATTAAGTGTCATTCGGTAAATAATGACACTTTTAATGCAAGTTTTAGTACAACTTTGCATTAAAAGTGTCATCATTTACCAAATGACACTTCAAGACAACAGTCATATGTTATGTTTATGACAATGTCATGTCATTCTCATGCATAGGCCTTCAAATAAAGTGTTACCCAAAAAAGTAACTGTTACCATCAGTTGTTATGACAATGCTATATACATTTAACATGGCTTAAAATAAATTTTACTTTGTAATTTAGCGCCTTGAAACTGGTCCTCTGTCTCTTTAAAAACTCCTGCTCTTTCTGAAAATTCACCTTCAGGAAGTCATCACAACATGGCTCCTCTTTTAACCCTTAATGACGCTTTTACCAGTTTTGCGCTGAGAAGTAGCTTAATTAATAAGTAGTTCCACCAGGTGTTTACCAATTGCAGCTGGCTAGTCTGAAGGAGCTGAGTGAGGGAGTCATGGGGGTGGGCTGCTCTGTGTGAGGTGGTAGCTTTGAATCTGCAGGAGCAGTATCTCATAGGTAGCGCTAGGTCCACACAGGCGTTTTTGCACAACTGAATAGTTGCCATGGAGACTAAAGGATATCTCAAACATGCATGAAAGAATCAAGGAAAATCTCCAGTATGTTTTTTTTATGAGTAAATAACATTACATATTGAGTTATTTTCAGTTAGTCTATCATCTAAAATCTAAATAAACCACATTCCAGTTTGTGCATAACACCTCTGTGTCATGTATTCTCTACTGCTTTTAAGTTCTGATTCAAAACAATAACATCCCTAAAAAAAATAAAATTAAATTACATTTTTAAAAAAGCACTAGAAGTTGCACACTTTGTACAAACATGGCAAAGTGTGATGAAATTACCATGTCAGCATGCAAGCTGAAGTACGCAAAAGTCACATGGTGGCACCCACAGCTGCTTCCTACTGAGCCGTTTTCCTTATTTAACGCCTCTGACCGAGCTGGACTCGACATCCCCCTCATGCTGTATGCCGTTCTTTCCTCTGAAAAGAAAATGCATATTTCTACAGCTCACCACCGATGCCATTAGCTAACTAAGCAGGCCATCAGTAGCAGTATGTGGGTCAGAGTGAGATCACTGAGAGCACTGTCACTATGCGTTTGTGTGTGTATTCATGTGTATTAATGCTTATATAAAACAGCGGGTCAGGGTATGTAGGTCAATCCCGACACGGATGAATACTACAAAGTGGAGGTCAACAGCTACGACCTTTCTAGGACACATTCATTAGCTATCCAACGTTGCGTGTTTGCGTGTGTGCAGCTGAGCAGTCCAGAGGTCATCAGAGAAATGCCAAAGCTGCAAGATTAGGAACAAATATAAGCCAAATGCATCCACAATAAATTGTACATGTAAATCCACAGACCATCTGGAAGTCGAGAAACATGTGAAACTAAGCAGAAAAGGTAAAAATAACAGCTGGATTCTGTTTTCCCATCATATTCTGCCTAGTAACAGGGTCACCAAGAAGAGTGAACGCATGATCTGTGTGAGCATCTTCATGTGAGAAAGATATGGATGTTGGAAATTATTCTTTTATGATGCTGTTATACTTCCACTCCATTATAAATTAGTGGGAATTATTTTTGTTCTGGTATGTTTAATATAATGTGATTTACCCCAGTAAAACAGCTTGTGAGAAAGAATCAGAGAATGGGTTCATCTTCATAGTTTGATAGGCTGCTAATCGAATAATAATTAAAAAAAAAGCTTTGGTACATAGCTCAATTTTAAAGTCACAATGTGGAGCAGGAACAACAGGAAAGAAAAAAGAAATAAATGAATAATTCTAGGATTTTTTTTGATATTTTAACCTAAAGGAATATTCATCAAAACAGGGAATTAATTTTAAATTTAGATGCGATAGTACACTATTTCGGGTTCATGAGCAAGAGACAAAACTTTTGCCATATTTTTGAAGAAAACCAACAATCCCATATTGCCCCCCCCCCCACAAATAGAAAAAATGTTTCACAAACTCTGTGGGGGAAAAAATCAGCAGAACAGTCCAGTTTCAGACTGGAGCCGTTTTTATGCATGTCTAATTCTAAGGTGCTCCTAATGCCTAAACATACTCCAGAGTACTACTTTTTTCGTTTTCACAAGTACAATGAAAAACGCACTCAGTCTTTGTTCAGCATAGAATAATCTATTTCATAGTTGATTATTGTAAGTAATTAAGATTTAAACCAGATATGATAAAACACAGTCCAGCCAACTCCTTAAAATCTACAAAACAGCCCTTTAATATGGCGCTAATAGAAAGCTTCAAAGCTAGTTAGCCGGACTGATTTTTGTCAGTGTTTATGGATTATTCATGGTGAAGGCTTCCTCAATACTTTTTTAGCCACGTCTTATCAGCTAAATTGAATATTAGCTAACTGTGTCACTGCAGCTTTACAACAGAACACATTGTTTTATTATTCAAAATAAGAGTCTCAAACAGAGACACAGTAGGGTGTTAAGTGTAAAACATTCACCATGACATACCAGGCACATCATAATCACTTTTACAACATCAGACAAAGTCTGACTGCAGGTGTTTTAGGGCTTTTTATTGCACGATCTCATTATACTCTGACCACATGTCAAGTAAAAAGTGTTAACTGAAAGCATTCTCCGTGCTTGGGAGATAGTAGAAATAAAAAATTACCATTACCTCACTGAAAATGTAGGGCAATAAAGGAGTGAACAACTTAGCCCCAAATAAATACAATATTTATACTTATCCCTGATCTGATAGGACACCAGCAGCTTGTGCTTCATTAAGCGCCTAGTGATGTTTGTTTAGCGTCTAGTGGTAATATAAAATCCCTTGTGGTGTTTGTAATTGTCTGATTAGACAGTGACTGGATGTAAACCTGTTAACAGCAGAAGAAGCAAAACATGAGTAGGGGTTAAGAATGATTTATTCTTAATATGTTAAACAAAGCAAAGTTTACATCAAAGAATGGCAGCTATATTAGCATGTACCATGGAAGCTCCAGTGTTCTTCAGTATCTTCAGACACAAGCTCATCATTTCCTCACTCACTATTTGTATGTTACTCTTTAGTCATTAGCTTGATGGTTGCCCTTTAGCAGTTAGCTTGAGGGTTACTCAGTGCAGCACTTGTTACCACTGTTCCTTGGTTCAAATCTCAGCATGGGAGCAGCTGCTAGCTTCAAGGTTATTCTGTAGTTTCTAGGTTACTCGTAGCTGCTAGCTTTTAGGTTACTCTTGAGTTGCCATCTTCTAGGTTTTTCTATAGAGGTTAGCTTCTAGGTTATTCCATAGCGGGAATCTTCTGGGTTATTATATAGCCACTAGCTTCTAGGTTATTCTGTAGCTGTTAGCTTCTATGTTACTCTTAAGCCACTGTCTTCTAGGTCATTCCTTAACCACTAGTCCAGGGGTCGGCAACCCAAAATGTTGAAAGAGCCATATTGGACCAAAAAAACAAAAAACAAATCTGTCTGG
>CAEGAG010301202.1:0-11431 GCA_903067065.1 Brachyrhaphis terrabensis | reverse complement strand
CTTCTTCAAAGAGGCCTTCTGAGAAAGGAATCAGAGTAATTCACACAACACAGAAACATTCTTAAAGCTGAGATTAAGCGAAACAAATAAAGGCATAGAAAACAAGATCATTATAACAGTAATGAAACAACAAATATTTGATAATAATTTAAGCAATTTACCTAACAAGTAGTTTTATAACAACTGAAGGTCATATAATTACCTAATTGTGCTATATAAAATGGCATTATACCTAGAAAATACATAAAACCGCCCCTTTAAAATTTTTGCATACTGTGTTGCCATGCCGACATGGATTCCAACACACATCCTCCTTAACATTTTCACTGTGAGATTATGTTTGTGTAATAAAATACAATCTTTACCACAAGAAATAATGTAGGTCGGCTCTGAAAGCTCAACCTCTGAATCTTCTTCTGACGAAGAAAGTTTTGTTCTGAGCCGTCATGAAGGTCCAGTCCTAATCTTTCTTTAGTTAAGCATTCCTTATCTTTTTTTCAGTCAGTCTCAGGATGTTTCCATCAGAACTGTTAGTCCTATTTAGTCTGTTTTCTGAACTATAAACACCCAAACAACCAGAGAAGGATTTTCTTATTCTGGTGGACGAACATGAGGATAGAGGGGCCAGCAGCTCTGCCACCTTGGGCCTCGAGGCTATCCGCTTTTCATTAGTGAGTCAGTGAGTGAGTGAAGGAGTGTGATCGGTGGAAGGGTAAAATACGAGAGAACCACGTTGGCTATTAGGGTGATTTGGGGGCTCCTGCTGACTCCTATTGTGCATTGTCTCCGATGTGAGCAATGGGAGCCCGACAATGAGCCTTTGTGCGAGACGTTTAACTGCCTGCTAGCATGCTAATTATGGGCTGTGCATGTTTCTGTCTGTGCCAGTGAGAATCCATCAAGTCCTGGTATTTTCCATCCCTCTCATTTCAATCATTTCAATTCCTCTCGTGGAATTGACACTCCTTCTATTCACCTTTCTCCTCTCCATCTTTCCCTGAGGCACTGACGCCCCACTGCTTTCTCTGTTACTGGCTGACCTCTTCGGTAGCTGCTTCCTGTTCTCACAACTTTTTCCCTGCTATTCATACCATTGTGGACAGTGATTTTTGAACAGCATGCTAGTCAAAAGCTAAAGTACTCTTGAACAACTGACAATGATTTGTCTTGTTTTTTTTACGCACTGCTGGCTCTTGAAGCGTTTTGTGATTTTATATCTTCTTAAAAAGTAAATAAGTTTTTACTCAAAACTTGCTGTATTAGCCATTTCCACACCAACACCCTCATATTTGCTATTTTCTAAACCAAATGACAATCACATTGCTACATTAACAAGCACTATGACTAGGGTTGTGACATTCATGTAAGAATCTGTTGGCACAAACAATAAAAACAATCTTTTTTCTACTATTGGGAATTGTTGCAGATGCCAGAGAAGCGTCCCTTTTGCTACTTTTCTCAGTGACAAAGAGAACAGGCACAAGGGGAAGGAAAAGCAGAGCACACGCACAACATTTATTTGACATGAAAGTATCATATGGCATCGTTTCATTGTCCACATTGGCTTCACATCACTCTGACGTACACACAGGCTTAATTTGACATGATTACATAGTGGCTTGAAAAGACAAAATGACTAGTCTGAGTCCATGAAGGAAGCATCTGGATGCGACTGCAATGTTTGCCAGAAAGATACCTCGAGTTTGTGTCAGCGAGTGAGTTGCATCACCCACGTCGTTTCTTCCCGTAATTATTTTCTCGATACACTGACTTATTTCATGCTGGCCAAATAAAATACATTTCTATAAAAATAAGGTGGTCTTTTGAATGGCTTTGATCAGCTAAATACGTGGTAAGTTTTTTGGGGGGGGGTTTCTAACCCCCACTGCCGTTTGTGTTTCAGACGTGTCTCTGCGGATTAAAAGGATTGATTCAGGCTTTAAAAAGCCTACCCATGACATCTTAAACCAGCCAATAAATTAATTTGCTTGTTTTTTTGTGAGTTTTTTTTATAGCCTGACTGTTCTTCCTAAGAAAAGCGTCTTGTTTCCAGCTCAGTACCTTCAAGTCAAGGCGGTTCCACACAATTCCTCATTTCTGGTCATATAGCCGGTATGTCTGCATACGTTAGCTAAGCATGTGTTTGGGAACAAGTGAACATCAATATCCACACGGATGTGCAGATAGGCGCAGCTGTGGGTCCTGAGTTTGAACCCTGGCTCACATGGGCAGAACAAGGGAGGGCCGCAGGGTGAGAAGGCGAGAGGAGACTGATGCTGGTGCAACTTGCCATCTTCTTCTTGCCTTTCATCTTCGGCTCCCTGCGTCAAACAACGGCCCCCTTTGATTCCGGCCAACTTTGCCACCAGTCACCCCCGGACCCCGCAGGCCTCCGAACGTTCACGCTGCTTAACTCGATGTTCCGAGAAAAACTCATGATTGGAAAATTACTTTTTAAAAAAAAAAATTTCCTCCTTGTAGATAAATTCTTGAAGAAAATGTCGCCGTATCTTCCTGCTCTGCCCAGTTCAGTTCTTTTTTTTTTTTTGTCAGATACATCAAAACAATTTTTTGCCCCCGTCAACTCAAAGGAAGTAAAGTTGAGGTCAACTTTTTCTGCTCTAAAGCACACAGTGATACTAAAAGAGCTTTTAAACCAAAAAGAAAAAAAAATACAGACACAAAAAAGCCAGTATGATGAAGCTTTGAGAACTATTTTTATACAAAAGAGAAAATGAAAGTCCGTGATGGTTGTCGGTTAAATGTTCAGGCTTGGATCACTGTGCCCAGTTTCTTACATGTATTAAGGCCCAATTGAGTCATGTACAAACACAGCACCAACCAAGCAAGGTCATTTGAACTCTTCTTCATATATTTTCAGATGATCAAAACTTGATAATCTGTTCTAATTGTTTATTTTTTATCTAACACTGGAAAAAACAAGTGTTTCTGTTCTAGGTAAACGAAAAAAATGCGTATTGTTTGACTCATCAAATGCAAGATATCAATTAAATGAGTTTTTGTAACTAAGGAAAAAGAGAACATCAACCAGTCTCTAGCAGCGAATCCTCTGACCTCGAAATTGCACAAATTGGAATTCTGAAAATAAATTTGCTTAATGGAAAAATGCATATTTCTAAAAAAAAAAAAAAAAAAAAAGCTTTTTGATTAAAAAAAAAAAGATTTTGTGCTGTGATGAGGTGGTTTTTCAGCTTTATCAAAAATAAATATACTTCACAGATATATTAGTATATTTTGCAGACAAACTTACTTTGTAGCTGCCACCTCAGGGAGCCACTTCAAGCATCCAGCATGCTGAGGTGAGGGAATGTTCCATGCAGCCAAAGAGTCTACATAAAGTTGCATAAAGTTAAATCTCATGTCATTTCTGTGACATTTGAGTAGCATCTCTGTAAATACAGTAGCAGTGGAACCTATGAGCAGTACGTTCAAAAGGCTAAAGGTCAAACTAACTTTGCTACATAAGGATCTGTAAAAAGATTATGCTTAAGCTTTACTTACTTACAACAAGCTGTCATCATAGGCCTTTGAAACACAAGGTAGCTCTGCAATTAAATGAAAGATAAGAAGTTGGTTTACGGATTCATTTTCTAAATTTAACCCATGTTCAAAAACAACTTCCAAAACACAACAATGCATGAAAGAGATAGAATTATGTTCTTTTCACTAAAAACGAAGTGGCTGCTTGACCTGTTCGCATGTAAATGACAAGGTTTTATACCACAGTGCAGATTGGAAACTTACTTTAATGTTAAACATTTCTGAGATTAAGCTAACTGAAAGGCTTTGAGAGGTTCACGGTCATTTTGATGAGCTGCGTTTCGCTGTGTATATCTTGTATTTTTCTAGTCAGTGCTGCTGTATTCTGATTTAAGTGCAATAATTACCCGGCAGCACTGAATTTGCATCGGTAGTAAGCCAGTTCTAATCCCGATGTTCTACTGTCATGAGATGATTTTTTTATTTATTTATTTGCAGTCTGTGTGTATCTTGAAAAGATATAGCTGTAGTGATAAACATCTCAACTACCCAAATTTTCTTTGGTATATTAAGACTAGCAAAGCACCATGAGCAGGACAACAAATTACTGTCGTACTCATTAATAACACTTTACGTTTTCCATGTTTTGTTACATCACAATCACAAATTTTAACATATTTTATTGGGATTTTATTTGAAAAATCAACACAAATTATAACATTTGTAAAGGGTAAGTAGTCCATGCTTTTACAATTATTTCAGAAATAAAAATCTGGAAGCTGTGGTGTGTTTTTATTCAGTCCACTGACTCAAACCTTTGCACAGCCTCTTGGCCCTGCAGCCACAGCTGCAAGTCAACTACAGAATGTTACCACCAGCTTTGCAGTAGAAACAGCAGATACAATTATGTATCTACTGATTGTAAAAACAGCTCAAACCCAGTCAGATTAAATGAACAGTCTCTGCAAACAGCAATTTTATAGTCTTTCCACAGGCTATCAACTGAATTTTAAAGCTTTCTATAGCACCATAAAATGCTGACACTAACTATGTTACCGTCAGCTGTTGTAAAAATGCTACAAAATACGATTTTGTAATTTAAAGCCTTAAAATTAGGCCTCTGTCTCTCTAAACACTTGTGTACTTTTGTACAGCTCATCGGTTGCCCTGGAGATTAAAACATTTCTGAAACATGCATTTCAGAATAAGAACAACACTCTGGGTATGTTTTTGATGAGGGAATAAATAGTACAGCATTTTGTAAAGCTAAAAAAAAGTAGGTTTTACATAACACTGCCCCTTTAAAAAGAGGATACAAACCTTTTCAGATTTCTATTTAAATTTAAATTTTATATTTCATCTTTTTTTTCCCATTTACAATCATCCACTAGATTGTGTTGGCTTAGTTCATAACATTGCAATGAAATACAATGAAGTTTGTACTTCAGTGCTAACAAACTGCAAAAACTTTTGCAAAACTGTCTAATTGAACAAATTTTCAATTCCCGACAAAAACAAAAAATTGTACATTTCAACAATAACGATAACGCCGACATGGTGACTACATGCGTCTTAAAAGCACGTTGTTTTGTTCAGCCACCAGCAAAGTTACCAAACTACATGACTGTTTTATTGAGAATTTCGTTTTGTGTCCACGGGGGTGGAAAACCATTAAAACCGAATATTTTTAGAGGAGCACATCATCGCTGTGTGATGAGCTCCAAAACAGCAACCAGCGAGACATGAGACAGAAGCCGTCCAACAAAGGACACCTTTGTTCCCAAAGCCGAATTCTTGAACATCGTTTTCTACATTTTCCTTCAAATGACTCAATCGCCATGGCCCTCGCCTCTCATTCTGCTAAATTATCATTCTTCGACGACGTCCTCCTCGCCCTACGGAGACGTGAGCTGTTTGGGAGGTTTTCGCTGTGTATCTCTGAGACGTAACAAGTACAATAAGCAAACAGATGTACTAATTTTCCCTCTATGGCACACGGAGCAACTCGGTGATAAAAATAATTTGCTGCTTTTATCCCAAGGGAGAAAAGGGACACAAGGAACCATTGAGATTTCTCATTTGTCCTCCACCCCCAGTGAGTTTCTGGCCTCTTGTTACAGATGCAGCTGCAGCCGAGCAGCACACAGCTTTATGGTTTGCCAGTTAATACAGAAGGACTTAAAGTTGGTCGGCGTGTTGCAGGGATGCTCAGAGCGTCTGTGGCTGAAGCTGTCCCAATGTATAACGGTGCACAAAGCAATTACTGTGGACTTGTTTAACGTGTATCTGTGGGATTATGCAACAAAGTAAGGGCGTATTCTTCAGATTTATGTGTTTTTATAAAACAATTAAGTCTAGCATCACTTCTTTTCTAAACAATATCTGTACTTGTTACTTGTTAAGCCCTCATGGCTGAATATCGTTTCAGGAGAGCAATCATTCGGTAGTAGAATTGCGGAAACATGGGCAGAGCTGGAAAAAGAATACTAATTTAAAAACACCTCCAAAATAAAAACACTTGAATGCTATTTGGACTTTTTACATGGCATTTGAAATTATGCTGAAAATCTACAGCGGATCACACATCTTGCACATTTTTTAGTCCAATTCTGACATTTGCTTCCAGTCTGTTATGACTATGAAGCATGAAAGGGAAGGTATGGTGATGTGGGATTGGTTTTCTGGGTGGCAGAAATATAATACCCCCATTTTAGCATACATACAATCTAATTCCAGGTGTAGGTGTAGCTGTAGCGAAGATGTGGATTTGCAAACTATTGACTCTCGGGTGCTGATTACAAATGCGCACCACATTTATCTGCTTTTTTTTTTTAGTATTTCAAAAACCATGCACATTTTTCCTTTAATTGCAAAATTACGCAATATGCCTATCATTGGTCTATTCGCTAAAGTCTAAAAATGTCAATCTGTGGTTGAGACGTGACAACCTATGAAGACGGGGTCCTTTAGTTTTCATTTGTTGCTACAAAAGAACAACTGGCAATCAAAGAGAGATGATTGCCAGTTGTTTGTGTTCATTGTTTGTGTTACAATAAAGTGTCTATTTAAAATTAGCTTGCTGAGCAATATCCAAACACAGAGACATGTTGGTTACGAAGAAAGCGGTAACATTTATATCGTCAGGTTGACAGAGTCATGCTCGTGAATTACCAGCAGGGATCAGCTTAACGAAACTCTACTTGGTCTCTCGTTCTCATCTGGGACGCTCACCCCAAATGACCCCTCCGCCCCCCAACCCACATTAACCCCCATATATCAATTTCCTCTAGATGTTCCCCCTCACACAACAAGAGGTAACTGGACTCTTTCCCTCGGTTGGTCAGTGCATACATGAAACAGAACGACACAATGGGCTATTCATTAAAGCAGCGAAACACAAAGACACACACGAACACACACACATTCACAACTCTGCTCATAGCCACAGACGTTCATCCATTCATTTAAGAATAGAAAACAGCCTCCTTCCCCAGCTGCAGTACATTATTGAACCCAAATATATCATATAAACACTTTTTTTTTTTTTTTACAGCTTTCTATCGGTAAAATAAAACCCTGTTGTGATTCTGGGCGCTATTCTCACCCTGTTCTTCCTTCAGGGTTGGAAAATTAACAGGGATCGATCAGTATCTTGTTATTATCTCCTTTTTTTTCGCCAGAGGAAGTCAAGCTAGAGTTACTGCAAAAAAAGGCAGTCTTGATTACATTAGTAATGACTTAATAACTGTTGGGTTAATAGCGCACCAGATCCACCAGGGTTGGCTGATCCACTTCAGTGAGGGCATTTAGAGACACACCTGCTTTGTCCCACACAGGTGCATGAAATAAAAGAAGACAGCCCAACACAGAGAGGTAGAGTCAGAACCACTCTGATGTACGCAACTTTAAAAAATATATAGATTTAGATTTACTGAATAGAATTTGTGTAACAATTTAAATATATTTCATTTGGGTACATGTCAAATGAACCCAATGAATTCAGATCAGAAATGACATCAGTTTAACCGTTTAAAAGGCGAAAAAATTAACAATAGCGCTGTAGCAAAACAAGTTAGGCACAACATGCTACTAAATTAGTAATACATATTTGTGAAATGTGTATTGTTTGCACATTTTAAAGCTATTCTATAGAGGATGTCTAAGATGTGGCCTTAATTTGTGTTAGCGCTTTGCTAACACGGGTTGTGGAGATTAGGTTATTGAAATGGAAATACAAATTTCAAATCCATCCTAACAACCTTTTCAACAAAAATTAGCACAGGGATCAGTGGCACAGCTTGCTAGCAAATGTGGGTTGTGAATTAGCACTGTCGCTAAACTATAGAAGGCGTAAAAAGTTACAGAAACAGTAATAATCTTCTAAATGGATTCTAGGAAGATAGTATTTAAGTCATTTACTTGACACCACATGTGTGATGACTCCCTCAGGGCTAAAAAGCAAAGCTTGTCAGACTTTAGCGGTAGCGCTATTGCTAAATTTTTAAAGCTGGATAAGAATTGAAGTTCTTGTCCTAAAGCAGAAACGCTCAGCCACAAGGCAAATACTAGTTCTTTATATTTACTACATTTATTTTTTCATTTATTTTTGCAACCCATATAAAAAGAAAATGTGCTTTACTGCTGAGAATAACTATTGTTGACTAAATCTTTTTAAATGGTGCGCAAAATATTAAGATAGGATTTATTTCCAAAAACAATTCCTTAATGTTGAAAGAATTGAACCATTATTGATCATTATGTTTACAAATGATTCTGCTCGAGAAAACATGTCAGAGTTTTAATAGCTAACATTCACAACCTCCCGAAATCCCTTTTTATAGTGTACGGGGAGATCATCAGATACCACTTTTGATGAACTGAGTTAAGATTGTATTTGTTCATTTATTTACACTAAATTTATGTGAAAGGAAATATGAAAATATGATGAAGCAGATCTCAGGAATGGGTGTGCCTTCGTGTTAATAACTAATAAAAAGAACTGACAACAATGACTGTTCCTTTGGGCCGTCCAACAACATCTACAGGTCACATGGTCACAGAGGATGACCAGCAAACAGGCTACTGGTCTACTGGTTCAGTTTGCAAATCTGCATCATATTTTTGCTAAAACAACAACAACAACAAACTTTCAGGCAAAACAGAGTGCATCTTACAGAGATCGCCCCTTAAATTCACTGAGCTACAAATCTCTTATTGTCAAGAAAGAAGAAAAAAATCTCCATATGTTTCCATGGAGATTTCTTCATAAACTGAAAAAATATAGCACTTTTGTTGTTATTATATTTTTCTAACTTAAAAAATCATCCTCATATTTTAATAATAATAATAATATAATAATAATAACTTATGGCCTATTTTCCTAATGAATATTATTTGTGAGAGTTTTGTTCTCAGTGCTGTTCAGATCTTTTGTTTTCTTTTTAAAGGAAGGAATTTTCAATTCAACATTATTTTTCATGAACGAGAAAATATTGTTTTATTATATTTAGAATTGAAGTAATTGACGTAGATGCCTTTACAGTTTATTTTTTATTATATATGTAATGACAATGCATTTGTTAGTTGTTTTATATGCTACTTAGTACAAGTGCTTTAAAAATTAAAAAACAAAAATCCATACTCTGGTTTCTTGTGTTGTGGGTCTTTATAGTCAGACTAAAATATTACGAATGCAAAATTCACATCATTTTTTTTTCAAAGCGATGACAATGATGACAATTTCCACACAACCGCTTCCGTCTACTCCATTAGCTCATAAAAAGATATTTATTCTTCTATTTATCTACAAAATATAAATAGAAGATTGTTTACGCCTATGTGTGTCGACCTTTTAAATTTTTTATTTTTCTTCTCAGCCATAACTCTACAAACACGCACCCAAAAGGACTCACAGCAAACCGAGGCCGAGCCGCTCATCCTCAGCTCCATCCTGGACCAAACTCCCGGAGCGGCGCTCCGACGGCCCCCCGGTTCACCGCACCGCGAGCCGGACTGTCCCAGCGCCGCTCCCCGGGCCAAGCCGCCGTCCTCCCGGAGGGTCTGTCTCTCCGTGTCAGGGTTGAGTGGCAATGCAAGACAAGACACAAGCCTTTATTACTACTTTCATTCCGTCTTTTTTTTTTTTTCTCCCATTGCATTACACAAAACTTCTTTTTGTTCATTTTTCCCTCTTTTAACATGGGGAAGGGGGCGCTCGATTTTGATCACATGATTAGAATTCACCTGAGATGGAAACAAATACAAAGAAAAGGAGGAGAGAGAGGAGGAATAAAAGAGGCACAGGATCATCATTGTTAGGGCCTCTCTTATCAGAGTCAACATTCATTGCTAATGAAAAACGTGGTGAATTTTGTATTGGGGGGCCGCTGTGTGTGTCGCATGGCAGAGATACAAGGGGTCATTGTAGCGGGGAACAGCGCTTGTGTTTGTGTCGGAGCGACCCATAATGTCCCCTCCAGTCTCTCCTTTCTGTTTATATACAAGTGATGCTTGATTTCAACGAGCGTTCATGTCTCAGTTTGTAAAAAGGTGCTGATCCAGTTAGAAAACACGATGAGCCTGCATAAAGCGTAATGCGCCACGGACACAGACATTCTGCTATATGCTGTAATAAAAATAAATAAAATCAAAAGGTAAAGCCCAGCCAGAATCTTCAACAATGAAATGCATTTCAGGTGATCTGAGACAATAGAAAGCAACTCTGTTAGCTACGCCAGCTAATGAGACGCCGGACATAATGTCGGACATAAGAGACACAAGCATTAGCGCAACTTAACGGTTGAATTCCCACATTTAGTTGTAAAAAAAAAAAAAAAAGCAAATTAATTAAGTTTGAACAAAACTACCAAAGAAATAAAAAAAGATTTAAAACTCAAAAATATGTATTTGCCAGGTAAACTATAAATGATATTTGAAAAAGGTGCCTAAAATAAAATCTCTCAAGGGTAACTGAAGAAGCTAATAACCAAACACTCAGTAAATATTCAGTCTGCCTGAGAAGGCAGAAATGTTCACCGAAGTTGAATTATTTATTTATTTATTTATTTTTTTTTTAAATGTGACTTTTTAAAAAGTTCTTAACGTTCTGGTTAAGAAGCTCAGCTTGCTAGCAAGCTTTAGCATTAGCGCTAGCATTAACGGTTTTTTTGGCACAAACTGGTCAAGTCAAGCCAAAATCAGTATATTTATTTCAATTTGATCTAATTCTGTTAAAATACTTCATTTATACCACAATAAAATTTAATGTCACAACTCATGTCATCCACAGATCTTTAAAGAGACGATTGCTAATATTTTATGCAACTGTCACTACCTGTCTGGCAGCCATTTTGAACTTTTGACTGCTCAGCAAGCTCTGACTTTTCTAGTCAGAATTCAAGTTTCATGGCGCTTTCTTTTGCGAATTTATCCATTCATCCTTAATACAAACAATGTGAACAGGCTATTCGCTTTTACATTCTCTACTGAACACCACAGCTAACAGCAGACTAAAGTAATTATTAATATCTCCAGTTGAATTCTATGATTCGTTGCCTCAACAGAACAGCTAAGGTTGTTAGAATGTAACAATTTTTGAACACTTCGTATGTAAATCATATGCTCATTCACATTTTAACCAATTTACTGTCAACCCGAGTTTTTAATACAAATCTAGAACCTCTTGGTTGCCAAAAATATTAGTCTGCAGCTCCATGAAAAGCTGGGGGCCAAAATGTTTAAGCTACTTTTTAGAATAACAAACCGATAAACAACAACTAGCATGTGTGATGTGTGACGTGGCATGCTTTAAAATCTTATTTTTCAACAAACTAAACTGAACATATGATATTGTAAGATAGATAGATAGATAGATAGATAGATAGATAGATAGATAGATAGATAGATAGATAGATAGATAGATAGATAGATA
>CAEGAG010301186.1:0-16064 GCA_903067065.1 Brachyrhaphis terrabensis | reverse complement strand
CACATATTCAATCCAGGTGTGTGGCGGAAGGGAAACACCTAAAACATGCAGGGCAGGGGGCCTTGAGGACTGGAATTGGGAAACACTGATCTAGATGTCTTCCAGATTTGTGTCTATTTTGTTTCCAGTCCATCTATCCCAATGGTGATTATTTTTTAGGGAGGAACAAAAAGCCCAAAATAGACCTGCTGGTTCTGAACCTGCATCCTGTCTCTCTAACACGACCTTGTTTTCTTCTGCAGGTGATGCAGAACAACCACATAGCATCAGTCACCCTCTATGGAGCTCCCAGGACCAGCAGTCAAGCCCGACCCGAGTCCAGCGCTAGTTCCCACTGAACCAGAACCACGCCCCATTCTGGCCGACCCAAATAACAGTTCTTTTGCCGACTGAATTGGAACCGAAACCAGATTTCTTTTCTCTTTTTTTTTTACCTGAGCAGGCCTGACAGAATCACTACAACCTGGCTCAGGTGCTTCAGAGTGAACAAGTCGACATCGAAACCAGACCTGCTGCCTCGTGTTTGGTACCAGCACCCGGTGTTCTGTTGGTACCAAACCCGCCCCGTCCTGCAGGGACGCGGTCCTGCTGCGGGAGCAGCTCACATGCTTTGAAAAGAAAGCTGTAAAATCTGCATCCTGTGAAGCTCAGAGACCGTTCTGCTGCCTGTACAGTAAGAGAAGCTTCATGCCATCGTGAGGTGACGCATTCAGGTTCATCAACGCTGCAGGAAAACATAAAACTAATAAAACTACATCAGCCAATCACACTGCCATCCCGGTCAGTCCTGCTCGTCTTCCTGCTTCAAGACCGCTCCGAACTGGGTCCAGTCAAACCCGTCCAGTCCTGCACCATGAGCCCAAACACACTTCAAGCTAAGCGTCCATTTCTGTTTTAAATCATAAGACCCATCCTGACCCGATCCAAACATCTCCATCTTCCCTCACCAAACACTTCCTTGACCCAGCTGAGTCCGTTTGCAGCCGTTTCTCGTCACCAATCAGAGTGATCATCTCATTGCTACAGACTTTACTTCCCTTCATTTCAACCCCGACTGTCACACGTTTCTGATGAACGGCGGCCGGTTCAGATGGTTAAAGCTCAACCTGCATGACTCTGAACGAGAAGCAATCTCCTAAAAGCACAACAGGAAGCGCTCTCGCTTCATTCAGTTGATTAAAGCTACAGCATGTCACTTTTATTAAAAATTTTCTTTTTTACATATTTGTTAAAATTATCATTAGCTTGTGACAGTACAATTAAGGCAGATAATCTGTGAAAAACTTGAATTTCTCTGCCTCCCGTCTAAAGTCTTTCTGTCACCTGAACACACAGCTCCAGGAGAAACAACCAATCAGAGCCAAGGGGAGGGTTTTAGCGCTGTCAATCACCTTCACATCCTCCGCTTCTCTGCTAGTCTGCCACAAATGCTCAAGCTAGTTAGCATAGCCACAGATAAAAAGATTTTCTTGAATGGTAAGTTGTGAAAGCTTGTGCACGACATTGATTAACAGCGCTAAGACCCTCCTCCTTACTCCTGATTGGTTGTATTTTTAGATGACAATAGTAGCATTGGGAGGAGTTGGAGGAGCCTGATCTTTTCACAGATTATCTGTCTCATTAAACTGCTACGACATGGTGACAGTTTTAATTATTATGTCAAAAAACAACATATTTTTGTGAAAGTTATATACTGCAGCTTTAACAACCTTCCTGCTTGTTTAGTCTGGGCATCCAAAGCCCATTTCTCCCTCACCATGACAACCATTTCCATTGTGTAATAATAATTTATTGTGATTCCTTTTTTTTGTTTTTAACATTTGCACTAATAGACACATTTTTACTTGATCGTGCCCCATCCTTTGAGATGGATATGTATTGAAGAGTAGGAGGGATGTGTGTGTGGGTGTGTGTGTTGGTGCAGATGAGCGGCGGCGCCTCCGCCATCGCGTTCTGTACGACGTTTCGTCTTTCTTCAGTGCTTTCTTCCGTTCTGCTTCTGATCCATCTGCAGTTATCTCTCTGTTTAGTTGCCAAATGCTAAAGCCAAAGACCTTTTAGGAAGTCTTCATTTGATCGGTGTGTTTTCTTGTCTTGCAGAGTCTCAAATATTCCTAACTCCGTCTTAATTTGAAGACGTGGAACAGCTTTTAATCCGTGTTTCAGTAATAATCCAACATGACCAGCCGACTCAGCTCATCCGTTCTGAATAAGACGCATCGTGTTTACCGTCAGCTCGTACCGTGGTCGACGTCCTCAGTGAACTGTGACGTAGAGAACAGCCGTCATTTCTGTGGTTGTAAACCCGACTTTTGTTTTGGAAATGGTGAACAGCATCAGTCATTTCTTCCTCCCAACGTGTAAATTTGCCTTGTTTTTAATTACAAACTAATTAATAAACTGTGCATTCATTTTAATAGACAAATTCTCTCATTGTTCCTTGATGCAAATGTTTTTTTTGTTTTCCCGCCTTTACAAAATATTCGCTTTAACTGCTGTGCCTTTAAAAGAAAAATCCACTACCCTTGGATTTTTCCACATTTTGTCAAGCTACAACCACAAACTTTACTGTTCCTCCACACAACCTGCTATTCTTTGTTTAAACGACGTCTGTGAATATAAGTTTTATAATCTTGCCACAGATCTAATAGATTTAGACCTGAACTTTGACTGGACCATTCTAACACATGAATATGCTTTGATCCAAAGCAAGGGTCTCAAAAACAGCTTTGTTTCCATTACAAATGTGCGCAAAACTTTGATAGTCTGCTAATGGAAAACTCTGTTACGTTGTTCCCATTAAATAAGAAACGCAATAAAAATCACACGTGATTAAGTTTGTACAGGCTATAAGTAATTACAGAAAGATGAAGCCTCATCGTCCTCCTACCACTTCCTGTAGTAACATCCGGTCGTTGATCAGATGACTCGTGTGCCATTTTTATGAAATATACTAATTTTGATACAGCCAATAAACCACCTCATCGTATCACAAAAACTTTGCAATTGACTCGTTTCCATTAAGCAAATTTATTTTCAGAATTCTAATTAATATAAACGTGGTACTGCACACCTGAATCAAATATTTAAATTAGCTTCACAGCATCCAATCAAATTCTATAAAATCCCGCAAATTAGCTGATCGTTTGATTCAGGTGCGTTGAAGGAGAGTCCAATCTGAAATGTGCCGGATTTTGACTCTCAAACTGTAGATTATAGATTATATTATATATTTTTTAGTTAGTGTTTAGTCAACTCCTTACTAAATAAGTATTTTATTGCTCTTGATTTTATTTAAGGATCTCACCATAAAGGGAGAATATTTAAAATGGATTTTATTTGGAAAAATGTTGCTAATCATGCATCTATTTTTCCCACCTTTTTTATCACATCATATTCAGCCAAATAAAATGATAGAAGTTTAATTTTTGTACTGAGACAAAATGTGGAACAGATCAAGTGGTATTTGTTAGACACTGTAGGCAGAGCCGTTACACAAACAAAATGTATTCTACAATTTTTTTATTTGTGATTTTTTTTCTTTTGAAGGATCCCAAACTAACTTGTTTATTTTTATTTTTCCACACTTCTATAATCTGAGAGCCATTAAATGCATGTTTTTCATTTCAGGCAGCAGTGAATTTCCAAATAGGCTGTTTAAAGTAGCAAGAACATTTTTCAGTGCAGAGAGACTCATTTTAGTGTTTAGATTTCTAACCAATAAATGCTTTTTAGTGTTTCTCAAAAGAAAAGCTGTTGTGGAGTCCATGCGAAGCTGTATAAACGCTGTAAATAGCTCTTCCTGGCATTCTGTTACGACTTGGTTCCTTCTCTTCTATATTGTGAAGAAAGTTAATCAGAAAAGAGTTTCTGCTCTCGGCTGATTCAGTCAGCCGGTCAGCGTTGGTATTTCTAGTAGACGATGGAGGGCTGCCAGTAAACGGATGTCTCTCTGAAGCACATAAACTCTTCATTTACACATCATTCTCTGCTGGACAAAGTTTGATATTTGTCTGATTTCACTGCGTGGTGCAGCCCCCGTCTGGATGACGGGGTGAGCCTGGATGTTCAGGTTCTCACTTTCTTCAGCTTTGACAAACCTTTTGGGTTTTGAAGACCCACTTCCAACATATCTCTTTGGGGTTCTGTTAGGTTTCCCAATATTTAAAGTTGATCTGACCTTTGGTATGTTTTCTGATGAAAACTGTCATACATGTCGTGGTCAAACATTTTCCCAAAACTTGCTTTGGTGGAAGAAAATGTATTTAAAGAAGAAGTCTAAGATAAAAAATGAAACATTGTGCCTCATCTCCCTCTGAGCCTGTTCTTATCTCTTTTTTTTTTCCTCTGTAAAAATGATCTTCTGTGGGACATACAGTGTGAGAATGCATTTTAATTGCATTGGTGAATGTGTGTGTTTGTCATGGAGTATTAGCATCAACCTGTTGCATGGGCTGAGTTTTGTTCCAGTTATTTTTCTCATTTCTGCAAAGAATCCCAGGTTGGACTATCATTATTTTTGTGCTTTTTTTTCAGATATGCATTTATTTGTTTGTCTTGCTTTTATGACACTTAGAATATTATTGTCATCTTAGTTTTATAAAACTATAAAAAGGCCAAACATCAGCCTCCATGTCTACAGATCTAGTTGTGGTCTTCCTCTGTGCGAAATTGAATAAATTAGTAATCTAACAAAAAATTTAAATACAGGGACCATTACTTATTTGGTTATTTATAAACAATAAATATTCACAGAAGTAATTGTAAACAAAAGAAACCCAAGTGTTTTCTGTTTGAGGAATAAGTTAGGACACCCTACCTGTTAATATCTAGTGTTTACCCCCTTTAGCTGAAATACATTCAGTGATGCTGCTGCAGTAAAACATCTGCAAAGCATCACACCTCACCTCCACACTGCAAAAACACAAAATATTACCAGCTAATTTTAGTCTAGTTTCTAGTGCTAATATCTTAGCACACTAGAATTAAGACGAAACTAACTTAAAAGTAACTTTTAAGATATAAGAGTTTGTTTTAAGAAAATAATTTATTAATATTGATGAAAAAGTTCTAGTTTCAATGGCAGATTATTTCACTTGCAACATGGAAAAATTTCTTCTAAGTGAAATAATTTGCCAGTGGAACTAGTAGTGTTTCATTATTGACATGAAACAAACTGCCATATCTTGCAGAAAAAAATAGTTGTTCATTAGTTTTCTTATCTCAAGTGCACAGGAAACTAGATCAAAGCTAATTGGTAAGATTTTATATTTTTGCCCTAATTTGTTCCTTATCAGGAACTGTATTTTTATTACATTTAACAAATAAATAATAAATGTTTTTATTTTTTTTATTTCCAGATTTTATTTTGTTGCATTAAATGATACTAAATATCCATATTTCCAAATATGTTCACCACAGACTTTAATAGGGTGTTGTAGTTTTTATATATGGTGTCCATGTTGTTTTTGTTTAACTTTTTGGGGGAAATCTTTCCAAGTGCAACATTCAGATTGAGAAAAGGAATACATGAGCCCAGTTGTTGTTTGCTTGGTGCTGGAGATGTTCGTTTCTGTGAGATCGTGTTTGTAGGAGCATTTTTTGTGTTGTATGTAATACCCTAGTTTAGCCACTAGGTGTAACATTTGTGCTGGGGATTGTTTTCAGTATAAAAGGTAGAACCTGTTGGTCAGCTAGCAGGTGTGTTCAGTCCAAAGATCAAAGCTTTTTGACTGAACTTGAATAGACTAAACCTGCTGGGGCTCAATGTGAGAGTTTAACTTTCATCCTATTTATTTTATGTTGATTTGGGACAACAGAAAATAAATACCAAGGCGTATTTGGGCTAATGTAGACAGAGTAAAAAGAAGGGTAAATTTACACCGTAAACTCAAAACTTCTTAGATTAATTCCAGAAAGTTTCCATAAAAAAGCGAGAACATTTCTGAGCTCCAGAAGTCAAAAATATGCAGGAAAAAAAAAAACTCAACAATTTTGAGAAAAAAGCATGCATATGTATAAAAGCTGAGAATTTTCTAAAAGAAAAAAAAAATCTTGAAAATTTCTGAGTTTCAAAAGTCAAAAATGTTCAACTTTTTAAACATTTTCTGAGTTTAGACATTCAGAAATGTTTTGGATATTTTTGGACAGAAATGTATTTTATTTTATTTGTGTTTTCTATCTAATGACTGCGTCTTAAGACAAAATTTAATTTAAAAAAAAGTTGCTGTGGCGGCACAGACACTGAGCTTTTATTTCTTCAAACTAATGTACCACGAGAATAATTTATTTAAGCAAACTCTGCTGTGGCTGAATAATATAATAAGAGACCAAACGTCTCATTTCTGTACCCATAATTAATCAGTGTTTAATACGAGGCTTTAACTGCATTATGGCAATGCTGCTGTCAGAATGTTACATAGTTTTTCATTTTTCTTCAACATGTCATTTGGCATGTTGAAGAAACACAGTTAAGAACTCTGATATTCAATCTGTCGTTCATTTTGTTCAAATCAGTACTGCAAATTATTGCGCGATTAGATTAGATTATTTATATTTATAGGTGATGCATAAAAAGTAAAAGACCTTCTCATTCACTTGACAAATAGTTTTTTTCATTGTTTTGAACAGTTTTCTCAGATTCCAGCCAACATGTCTGCCTGGAACCATTTATGGTCGTATATTTCCTGTTTTATATTACACTGTATCAGTAAAAATGTTTCATTGTCGTTTTTCATCCAATCCCCTCAGTAATGGTCTCTCTAAACACAATAAAAGGTTCTACGTTCTATACAATAAAAAGTCCAAACCGATTATGACACTTTGTAGTTCAATCAGATTCATCCACAAAATGCAAAAATTACTCCTACAGCATTAAATTAGATAGATGGGTAGTTTAATCTCACCCAAACTCAGGTGGACATGTCATTTTTAAAATAAAAAAAATACAAAAGAAGACCCTAAGCTGTGTGTGATTCTGTTTATTTTGTTTGTTTGGGGTTTTTTTTAATAAATTCAACCGTTTGTTGTTATTTGTTATCCAAGGCTTCAGTTGAACAATCTGATGTTAAAGTTTTTTGTTATAAGTTCGACTCCAATGTTGCTCTCATATTTTTCTGGATGACTTTTATATTTTAAATCCCATTTTTGGAAGCAGACTGATGTGAAATTCCCTGGAATGTGGCTTTTTTGATATGCATATTTTGAATAACTTTGTATATGAAATAATCAGATTCACCCAGCATGTCCCATGAATAAACTGCAATAAAACCATGTAGTGCAAAGAGACGCATGAGACTGAAGGTTTTGCTGCAGCAGAAGTCCTTTGATGGTTGTTGAAATTGTCAACAAAGCTACTTGCTGTTTGTTGACAACAGAGTTTATTTTCTGTGTTGCACAACCAGAATATGAAAACAGAAAAATAAAATGTGGATGTGAAATGGAAAGATTTCTGTGTTTTTTTGTTTTGTTTTTTTCAGACAACTGCAGTTGTGGTCAGATGTTTCCATCAGAAGAAAAATGGGAGTAACTATCTGCCAAAAATCTCAGAAAATTGGAGGTTAATCTCAAAAGTTTTTTAGAGAAAACAATGAATTTTCTGAGTCTGAAAAGTTGAAAATTGGCTTGACTCCAAAATTTTTATATAAATCTTTAAAATGTTAGAGAAAAGAACTTCAATGTTCACCAAAAAATATTTTTCTGGTGAACATTTGATCTTTTTTTGTTTTTAAAATGGTCCTTATTTACTGTCATATCTGTTATTTGATAACTGTCCAGGATGCCTTTCTGTGAGTTGGACACTTTAGCATGAAATATTTTGCAACATTCAGTTTGAAATTCAGAGATGCAATACATGCCTTGCATATTCGCTACTAGTACTTTATCAGTGCAGCTGCTTCTTCAATGTAGTAGCAAGGACAAGTCATGAGTAAAATACATAAGCATCACAGGACTCAACGCTTCACAAATGTGCTCAAATTTTACATGTAAAATGCATTTTTAGATAAACAAGTATAAGACAGTAGCTGTGTTTCTATTACAAATGTGCGTAAAACTTCAATATTCCACAAATATAAAAAAGAAAAACACAATTTTGCATTATCATCCTCCAACTACCTCCTGCCGTCGTCTTCGTCTTTCCTACCAATCGTAATGCCTGGTTTTGCATCACACATTTTTTGTGTGATGCAAAAAAAAGTTTCCGTTTCAGTTTTTCAAAGTAAACTAATGTCAGCACAGTTTGAGACTTTTGATCTTGTGAAAAACAAGCTTTTTTTCAAAATTGCCGTGTTTCCATTAATCAAATTAACTTTTGTCATTTCATTTTCCACAATTTTACATTTAGAAAGTAAAAGTGCTTAATGGAAACATGCCAATTGTAGAAAAAAACCTTTTTTGCCAAAAAGTTTTGACGTTAGGATGGGGTGGTTTCTTTGGCTGATCGAAATTGGTTTATTTCACAAAACTGAAATGGAAATACTTTATTGTCATCACATGACCAACAACTAGATGTTACTACTGGCGAAAACCCCGAAGAAGAAGATGACAGGAAGTAGTTTGAGGATGATGGTATGACATGTTTTTTAACGACTTATTCATGTGTGATTTTTTTATTGCATGTCTTATTTAGTGGAACACATTAATTGTTATGTTTTTTTTTATAAATCGGGAACGTTTTGAGCCCATTTGTAATGGAAACGCTGCTAGTGTGACAGCAGCTTTACAAATTCAGCTGTGCAAAAAGAAAAACTTCACTTTTCATAAACTTATCTGCATATCAAAGACTTTCCCTCTGGTAGTGGATAAATAAGTTGGGGACAGATCGGTCCCTAAGGTCACAGTCACAATGCATTCCTTGAGTTTCACTGCAGAGTCAGCTGGGAGAGATTTCCCCCTTTGCCTTTTCATTTCCTGGCAGGTAAGCCATCAGCTTGGTTGGATAAAATCGTTTCCTACTGTCCTCAAATGCAGCACGATACCAGCAGCTCCAGCTCTGCCCGCCTGGCAGGAACTAATGTGTGAGAAACACTGGCTTCTCGCCGTAATCCGCCTCATCTGCTGCCATCTCTCCAACCCTCCCTCTCCATTTAAAGGGTCCGGACGTCTGGCCGGTTCTGTAGTGGCAGCTCAGTTTGGGGTCGTGAAGCAGGTTCCACATGAGCCAGATCTGCGGGACGCCTAGGCTGTGAACAACCATGAGCTCCCGGTAAAAGCAGGGGTCAAACGTCTGGAGGTGTGGCGCCGCAGACGGTCGGGGAATCCCGAAGGTGCGAAACCCCTGGTGGCGTAAAGGTTTGACGCCGATCAGCTGGAGGCACATTCCTAGAAAGACGTCATCAATCGGGAACAGCTCCACCTAGGAGAAGTTTTACAAATCACTCACAAACTCATAAACAAAATAGGAAATTTGTGGTAAAAGATGGAGAAGTCGACTTTAATAAGCATGGGCCAGTAATTTCTTGCAGCATAACAAAAGCTGTTCAAGATATTAACAGAAACAAATTAAAAGAACTAGAGCTGCAACTAGTGATTATTTTAGTAATAAATTATTTGTTTGCATTTTTAATATTATATAAAAAATATAGTGGTTAAAAAAATCTGAAAAAGTACAGCTGGAGCACTTTTGCTCAGCTGGTTTTACCACTGTATGTGCTGTACAATGGCTGCTGGAAAAGACAAGCATTTTGTTGCTGGCTTACCATCCAGAAACCACTTGTTGCATTCTTTCTGGCTGTGCAGGAGGCTCCACTAATACTTTTCAAAGATGTACTGTTATATAATTGTGCATTTGTTTGCAGCAATTTTCACATCCGAGTGTAAACATTGACTTGGGGGCGGGGGATAGAGGATGTGGCCTGGATTTAGATTTGGATCCAGATCCAGGCGATCTGGATTTAAAGTGACAGAGGCCCTAAAACAGCTCAAAATAGGCTGAACTTAGCAGACGAAAATCTCAATATCTAAGAATGATTTTGTGCAAAAAGAAAAAAGAAATGTAATGAACATTTGTGTCGCCCACCTGTTCAAGAAAGCATAATAAGGCAGCCTGTTTCTAAAACCGGTTTACCTCAGTAAGTGACCTGGGCCGGGGTTTTAATCTTTAGCTTACCTGCTGACAGGCGGAGCTCAGCCTTCGAGCCGTGTGTCCTGACATCACAAACCCTCCTCCTCCAGCATAACTGGGGTACAGACCGCCTCCGTACACAAACTCCGGAACGTAGTACTTGGAAGTGCGACGGCGGATTGGTTTGGCGTTCACGATAATATCCCCCACAAACAAATCCTTCTCCGGCTCTCGGCCTTGGAGCATCTCCAGGATGTTTTCCACGTTTACGTAAACGTCAGCGTCACCTTTGAAGATGAACCTGAAGGAGAGCAGAAGGACATTACTGCCTGCATTCCCATCACAAATTTGTGCAAAACATTATCGATATGTTTCCATTAAAGAAGAAATGCAATTAAAATCACACTTGAATAAGTTTGTTCAAGTGATAAATCATTAAAAAAGCATGGCACATCCTGTTGCCACTGGTCTAAACCACAAAGAAAAGACGACAAGTAGTTGGAGGATGATGGGGTTGGTGTTTTTTTTTTTTAAAAAAAGGTAATTACAGCTTCAGATGAGGCTAAAATAATAATTATTTAAGACTTTTCCATTCACACTAACTTCACATGAGGACAGCTGCTGTTGACCCATTCCAGAAAATGTGTTTCCTTCAGAGTCAGGTTAAAGAAAGTGTCCTCGAAATCCCAGAGCAGGACGTCCTGGAAGGCTTGGCTCTCGTAGGCCAGCAGCCGATCCCACAGAGGCAGGGAGGAGCGATTCCTGGGAATCCCCAGCAGGAACACGGTGCGAATGGACCGGCCAGGGTGGAGCGTCCCTTCCCTGCCCCAGGTCCGACGCACAACCTGGAGCAATGGCGTGAGGAGAAAAATAAATAGCTGTAAAAGAAATGTGACTAATAGATTTAAAGTGGTAACTGTCATAAAAGTTATCATTATATCGTGACAGATGAACAGGGCCGGCCCCAGGCATAAGCAAACTAAGCAGCCACTGTGGGGGCTGATTTTTTTTTTTTTTTTTTTTTGTAGCGATTTCTATGTCATTATAATAACACAAAACACACAATTTCATCATGAAGTGTTTCGTTTTTACAATAATATATATTTGATGATGTGTGTAGAAATAATTTATGGACAAAAAGAAAAAAGAATTTCTCTTGGGGGCCCCCTGGTGGCCGCGGTAGGTACCGCAGAGAGCATCCAAACGTCCAAAGCTCCAGTAGAAGATAAGTTAGCATGGCCGCCGGTGACGGTGGATGAAATACTTTTCTGGAATGCTACTTTGTTTTTTCGCCATTAGCACATTTGGCAGCGTGTACCCACAGTTGATTGACAGCAATAAGGCCCTCCTCCTGGTTCTGATTGGCTGTTTTTGACCTGGAGCACTGCATTTATTCGGACAGCAATAGTAGCTCTGCGAGATCTTTTCACAGATTATCTGTCTCATGACATAGTGACAGTTTTACCAAAAACATATTTTTAAATAAAGTTACATACATAAAGTTTACACTGCAAAAACACAAAATCTGACAAAGTACATTTAGTCTAGTTTCTTGTGTAAATATCTTAAGTTTCGTATTATTTCAAGTGTACTAACTTTAAAGTAACTTTTCAGCAAGATATAGGAGCTTGTTTTAAGAAAATAATTCCTCAGTATTGATTAAAAAGTACTTGTTTCAATTATTTAACTTATAACATTTTTCAAGTGAAATAATCTGCCAGCAGAACTAGAACTTTTTAATCAATATTGAAGAATTATTTTCTTAAAACAAGCTGCTATATCTTGCTGAAAAGTTAATTATTATATAATTTTGCTACCTGCCGCTTGTCAAAATCTGCAGCTGTAGATTTCACAGCAATGAGCATGTAGGGAGCTGAAACAGGGCCTCCTCTTCCTCCTCCTTCCTCTTCTTCTCTGATGCGACATTTCTCAGGCTGGTCGATGAGCAGATTAAAGTTCCTTTTGTCCTTTTCTCTCAGATACCTCTCGAAGTCAAACGGCGGCAGCGTCGGCAGCTGTTTTCCAGCAGCCGCGGTTGGAATAACTTTCTTCTTTCGTGACCTGGATCTGATCTGAGAGCTGGATTTGGACTGGGAAGGTTTGGACTTGAGTCGGGGTTTACAGGAAGGCAGCTGTGGCTGTAGTGGAGACTGGATTTGAAAAAGGAAGGAAAATAGAACAACAAATGATGAAAGATTCATCTTTTGATTCAAGGTTCAATTATGAGAAAATTTCTTCCTCTGTTTTTAAGATAATTATCCCAGAAGGAAAAAGCTGTTTTGGTTTGTAGTTATGAGTGGAGAGCTGCATCATGTACAGAGATTGGTAGAGCCAACAATTAAACTCAGGTTTATTTTTATTATGACTTCAAAATGGATGGATGAACAGATGGATGGATGGATGGATGGATGGATGAACAGATGGATGAACGGATGGATGGATGGATGGATGGATGAACAGATGGATGGATGGATGGATGGATGAACAGATGGATGGATGGATGGATGGATGGATGAACAGATGGATGGATGGATGGATGGTTTACAGTGTTTTAAGGAATAAATTCTAGATATTTCCGTATCTTATCTGTAAATTCTAAAAATAAAATGTGGATCATCTGAGCCTCTTTCTGGGCTCAGTTTGTTTACCTGTTTTTGGTTCTGTTGGTTTTCCGTAGATGGTCATGTACACTCACCAGTTCGGGCCGCGGTCCGGCGGGCTGACGGTGCTGGTGGCGGACCGGCTCATCTACCCGGTCTGGGAAAGGGGCGGAGCTTTAGGAGACCTCTGGGTGAAGGCGGAGGTGGAGATCGTGTCCAACTACACCTTCCAGGTCAGACATGAAGCACCACCTACCATAAATAATGATACAGAAGATAATATAACTAATATAGACAGAAATAATGTTCAATAACAATTATTGAACATTATGTTCAATAACTTGTTATCTTTTATTCTGTTAAATCTCTACAGATTCTCATCATGGCGGCCATCAGAGACTTTGAGTATGGAGGAATCGCAGTCGACAGCATTGTATTGTCCCCTGAATGCAGCCGGTCATCTGGTATGATTATCTATAATATATGCAAAAATGTAAGCAATGTAAATAAATTCAACAAATAAATCCATAAAAATATCCTTAAATTTTCTATTAGGTGTTTTTTAGCATAAGGTTTTACTCATTTTTTTAAGCCTTTACAGGTTTAGCGTTAGCTCTGCAAGTTTTTCAATGTGTTTCACAGTTTAGCGTTGCCTCCTGCTATTAGCATTAGCGTAGCTAAGATTATTAATTAGCGAATTAGTGATTTGTGAGCGTAACTTTTTGTGCAGCTGTGCCCATGACTGGCAATATACTTTGTATTACAGCCATTTTAAAAATTGTCCACCAGAAAAAGAAAACATGATCAATAAAACATGTATGATGATTTCTGTGGCTTTAAATATAAGCTATGATTTGACACCAAACTTTACTCTAATTGGCAATTTGATTGCAAAATGTTGGTCATTTTGAAAAATAAAAAAATGATCAGAAAATATGATTTTTATGCGTTCAGTTATGAGTGATTTGACAGAAGAAGTGTTCATCTGTGATAAAAATTGGAAAATGTATTTTTCTTGTAGACCATGGTGGCCATCTTGAATTTTTCACTGGCTAATGTTTTTTTGTGAAGAAGCAAATCCTTAGAAACATCTGTGCCAAGTTAGGTTCTTGTGAAAATGTTTTCTAAAATATTTACTTATCTGCCGCACTAAATAGATAATACCACCCTGGAAGATTTCCCCAAACCTCCAAAGCATCCTTGCATTGATGATCCAGAGAAGATGTGTGACTTTCAGGCCGACTGCGATGCTGCAGAGGACGAAGCCAAATGCGGTGAGTTTGTTTATTCTAAATCGAGGGATCTGTACGACGGTGTATTAGGGTCATTATGCTATGAATGGAAAAAAGGAGTAAATTTACACAAAAAAAACTCAGGAATGTTAAATTTGAAAAATTTTCTAGAAAAAAGAATTGACATTTTTGAGTTTGAAAAGTCGAAAATTTACAAGAACAAAAATCAGAAATTTTGACATCAATCTCAGAAATTTTCTAGAAAAACATGGAAATTTCAAATGTCAAAAACTTTGCCTATTGAAACTCAGAAATTTCTAGAAGATTTCTGAGTTTTTTGGCAGAAATGTTCTCCTTTTTTCCAACTACAGTGGTCCTAATTTGCCGTTGCAGATCTGATAAAAGCAGTCTTTGTTTAGCCATGTAGGCAGAGTTTCACCTCTTCTTGGATCGTTGCTGCAGGGGATTTCTCCTATCCTGAAGGCAGCTCAGGCTGGACTGACACCAGCATTGGGAGTCAAGGTTGGCTGCTGGATAGAAGTTCAACACCTGGAGGTAGAAACTGTGCCGTCTCAATTAACTGATGGATTCTGTCTCTAATAATGTGTGGTATTAATGTATTATTTATTGATTCACAGCAGAGTTCTTGTATGTAGCTGAGGCTGCAGGTCAGCAGCTAACTGAAGCCCAGATTCGGACTCCCCTGCTGGGCCCCACCGGTCCGGCTTGTAACCTGAGCTTTGACTTTGCGCTCAATGGGAGTTTGGATCACATCGGTAATTTCCCATCCCACGTGTGAAATTCGCAGTGTTTTTTTCTTCCCAGCAGTGAAAGTCTGTCTGTGTTACAGGTGAGCTTTCTGTCAGAGTGATCGACAGTTTGCTGGGAATGAGGCCTAAGCTGTGGGAGTTCAGTGGGAAAACAGGAGCAGGGGACGAGGAGGAGACCTGGCAACACGTTGACGTTCCTATAGGAGTCAGGAAACATCGCTTACAGGTCAGGTTTCAGACCTATTACTTAAAATTCACATTTTGCATATTTTTATTCTTCCATTTGGGTTTCAGCTGCTTCTAAAAAAAACTCAAGCGCTTAAAAAAAACAACCAGCTGTTTTTTTGGCAACTTTTTAAATGTTTTTTGGTGTCTGGAAAAGGAGTTGTTTCAGAAACCTCCTGATAAGTCACATTGAACAGGAACAAGATGTTACCTAGCAACCCCAGCCGAGCCCAGCCTGTTACCTAGCAACCCCAGCAGAGCCCAGCCTGTTACCTAGCAACCCCAGTCGAGCCCAGCCTGTTACCTGCTAATTGTCTCTTTTTTTAATCAGCTAGCATTTGAAGCTCGCGCTGTGAAAGTTCAGCTTTTTGCTTGGATCAAAGTGAAGAATGTTCGCTTCATCAGCTGCCACGCCGACTACATTCCGTCTTTACCGACAGGTAACGTTCAGAATGATTTCTAAATAAAAAATAACAAATGTTTGAAGTAATTTAACTTGTCTGGGCGACAGGGCCTTCATGTATCTTTGAGGACGGACTGTGCGCTTGGTATCAGGACAACAGTGACAACTTTGACTGGTCTGTGGTTACTGGGATGGATCACAGCATCGGAGTTGGTGAGATTATAAAGGAACAAATATTTTTTTTCTTTATCACTTGTAGAAAACCTCAACATGTGAAGGAATTGAATAGTTTTATACAAAAATATTTCTTCAGGTTATAAAATGTTTCACCACTTCTATTGATGGTAACAAAAAACCTTTATTTATAGTGAATGAATCTTTCATTGAAGGATGAATAAAACAAATAAAATAAGAAAATAAAGTTTTTCTAAGTTTTTAAACCCTTAAAAACTAAATATTAAATCCTGAATTTAGTTTATTGCTTACAATGGAGGATTAGGGCCATATAAAGAAAAGATAAAAAAAATAAAACTATGAAAATAAAACAATACATTTACAAGAATAAAGTCACAATATTACAAGAATAAAGTTGTGTGATAATAAAATCATATGAAAACAAAACCATAATATTTAAAAAATAAATTCATAATACTTGTAATTAGGGGTGGGTAAAATAATTGAAGAATCGATGCATCGCAATAATTTCACGCAAAATTCATAATCGATTAGGGGGCTCCTCAGAATCGATTCACCTCCTGACACGTTGGGGGC
>CAEGAG010301145.1:0-14285 GCA_903067065.1 Brachyrhaphis terrabensis | reverse complement strand
GTGACTTTTACCGGTATGTTTTTTTTAACCAGCCCTGTTAGTGCTGTGCTACTACCGTATTGCTGCTGTGTTACTGCTGCGTCACAGGCACTGTTTGGAAAAAAAAGCTAAGGTATATTACTAAAACTTTGAAAACTCTTTCTGTGTACCGTCTGTATGTATGCACATGCGGCTTATAGACAGGTGCGGTTTATGTATGTACAAAATAGTGTTTCCTTTAAGAATGCGCTGGGTGCGGTTTATAATCAGGTGCGCTCTGTAGCCCGGAAAGTGCGGTAATTGTCAATGAAAGGAGAATAATAAACATACCGATGTGTATCTTTTAATTAGTCAGTTAGCTTTACTGACAAATTACGTTCAAAAACTGGACTTAGATCAGCTTTGGTTATCTTAAATATGAGTATTGGTTAAACATGAATGAGATTATTTTCTGAATTTTAAAGAAAAAAAAATAACTTTTTTGTTATTATGTCTTTGATATTAATATTATTTCTCTCTGTACTGGGCCACATTCAAAAGGAAATATGCATATTTGAGTTTGAACCCATTGAAAACCTGTCATGTTTTCAGCTATTCAGAAACATATTTTAAATATGATGGTGCATCTTCCCAATACTGTTAGTTACTGGGAGCTGTTTTAAAGCATCTGGGTCCATTTAGTTTTCTATGTCCACAATATTTCTGAATAAAAAGCAAAGATTTAAAACCTTTTTCATCCTATATCGGTTGTGTTGAGTGTGCAGTGATGGACCCTCTTAAACGCTCGGTGAACACAAACATACAGCTGCTGCAAAGGTCTGTTTTCTCACTGTTATCTGATGATGACACAACAACAGGGAGAGGGATTCTCTATCAGATTTACTGTCCTTTATCTGGCTTATGGATTAAAAGATTACACCCAGCACAAATACATAATCTGATTAGTTTTTTGCACCCATTATTTAATGTACACCCACATGTTGTGCTCGTATTGTTATGACATTGCACATCAGGAGTAACATTTTGTGTGTGGAGAAAAAGGCCACTTGGCTTCATTAGGAATTTCAACCTTCCAAAGTATTTTCAAGTATTTGATGAGGAGTTTTAGAGGTTTTCTTGCAGTTTTAATAACCATACATAAGCATGGATGGGATTGTTGAAAGCGATGATCTGCGCCATAATAAATATGATCTGGATCTCATCTAAAGAAATTGAAATTCTCACCCAACCTTCAGAAGCTTGCAAGCGCTTTTTGCTTTATTTTCATTTTCCCGCTGTCCTCTCTCTTTGTGCATTCTGCGCCCGAGTTTTTTTACTTTCTGTAGTCTTAAGTTTTCCACTTCTAGGTTCCTGCTGTCTTCTCTTCACCTTTTTTATTGGATTTTATGTACACTGTGTGCAGCACCCATCTCTATTTCAGAGTCTTTTTGCTTACAGCAGTTGGTGCATGTTGCACGTGGCGTGCAACCACAACACAGCCACTTGGACAGCATCCTGCACCGTACAGCCGGGACTCCCTGGTGTCACCGATCGATGCAGATGGTACCTTTAATGTCAGCTTGCAACACACTAGGTAAAGAGTAAACCTGTTTTGCTGTGCTAAGATGGAAGGCACTGACTGATTGCTGCTGTAACATTGAACCCTGTCAAGATGTTTGACTAGTTCTGGTTAAGAATTAGTCAAATAGATTTAGATTTAAATCTAACTGAAATGTTCCAGCAGCCAGATGTTGAAAGAGGATGTGAATCTTTAGGTTAATAATAAAAAAATAAAAGACTATCCAAAAAGAAAGACAAATTTAAGCTTTGCATTAGTATTCACACCTCTGAACTTTTTTGTACTTTGTTGCAATACAGTATTTCATTTATTTTATGTTTGATTCTCGGTAAAAGACCTACAGAAAGTAGAATATAATTTTAAACTAAAAGAAAATTATGCATGGTTTTCCTTAAAGCCATTATGAATGTACATTTATATTCATTTATATATCTCCACCCCTTAAATTCTGCATAATGTTTGTGACACCAGTTATTATTTAGCAGATGGAGTTCTTTTCTGCTTGGTTTAAGTATGAACTTGGGCAGGATATGTTAATGTTAACTTAATTCATCTTCTTCTTTTTTTTTCTCCACAAGTAAACGTTGTAACCAGAACCTTTTGTATTTGTGTGTTTCTGATGCACTTGTGATATCTGCCAACATCTGGACAACAAATTTGTTTCTCTTGATCCACTGCGTGTCGATTTTTGCTTCAAAAACGATATTTGCTGCGACGCTGGAAAGTTGTGCTGAAAGGATTTAGCCTGTCAGTGAAACTATTCAAACCTAAATCTATTTTAGACATTAAGATACAGCAGTTGTCTGTTGCAGCAGCAGAGATATCTGCTATATTTCAGACTAAAAATTAAAGTCACTGAACGTTAGAATTATGAGAAAGATTATTTTCTTACTTACATAGAAATGTGGACAGAATGTAGTCTTCATACTGTTTCGGGAAAACTCTGTGTCCCAGAAAGGATAATAGTTTGTTCTGAAATGTTCTGTGAACAAAAGCAGAAGACACTGGCTGAAGCTGGGAAGAGAGCGTATCCACAGTGAAGCTGCGTCTCTGTATTTCAGAAAGACTCGGGGATTGACCTGAGGAAATGGCTCACATGCTAGCATATGTAGGTGCTTCACAAACTCCACTGCTACAAGGCGAAGAAATAAGATAAAAATACAAAATAATTTGATCCTGACCTAATGTTTTATACTTTTATTTCAGAGCTGTTTATTTGACCAATTTTAAGCTACTGGCAGGGAATGCGGTCACAGTCCCAGTACATATTCACTGGGTAAGAATTTTTCCTTGTGGGACTTTTGCTGACAAAGCAAAAAGATGAAAATGATTGGGTTTTCAGTTACCTTTGATTTAGATAATGGTGTTGTTGGTACACAATAAAAATGGATACCCTAAACCTAAATCCAACGTTTAGGTTTAAACACCTTGGATTTAGTCTAAATAATGCTAAATAATCAGCAACGTTGAAATAACTAGCCAAATCATGAGATCTCTTAGCTTTACAGGGACAAGAGAGTATGGCTATGGCTATCTCCATAATTGAACAAAATAACAATAATTGGTGCATAGACCCAGGGATATAAAGACTTTAGTTTATTTTTCTGTTTTTGAACATCTGATGGGACAAGGGTGAACAGAAAATGGATGGATGGATGGATGGATGAACACCTGATGCTTAAAAAGCCAATCAGAGCTGTGACCTGACCAAATATCTCCTGTGGTTCTCTAATAACTCAGCTAGCCAATGTTTGTAATGCTTCTGTCTTCAGTGATGCCATAAACAGATAAGTGACATGAGATTTATAAAACTGCCTGAACTACTTACCCGAGTTATTGTTCCTCCAGCCTCACTGGCAGCACAAGACCACTATCATTAGCTCCAAGTGTAATTTTTGTGTACGTCATACATCGTGCTAAGAGGCTCTTTCCATAGATCGAGCCTCGCTGTGGCACCATGTCTAACCCTAATCACCTACTGTCTCTGACTGTCTGTCTCTGAATGTCCTTCTTGCCCTGTTTTTCACTGTCTACCTCAGGTTTTCCCTCTCAAATAATGGCACCAGCCTTGTGCCTTTTGTCTGCTGAAATTGCCTCACCACCCATTACACATCCCAGCATCCTCGTAGCCAACTCTATTTTGGTAACCCAAAGCCTTGGGGTGCTGCAATGAAAAAGTTCTTTGTACACAGTCATTGGCAGAGCTTCAGCTCAATCCTCAAATAATCATTACGCTAACACTCTGTCATTAAAGATGTTGTTCAATGTTATTGATCTCGGAGGAGCATTAAAAAGCTTTTACTGGAAAGGAAAGCGAGGCAACTGTCATTTTTTTCTGATGTGACAGTCTGCATGTTCATATCAGGATGAGTGGTGGAGAATACAAAGAGCAAAAAGCACATCAAGGGGTGCCGTTTATAAAGTTACACAGTCAATGGTTAACAGTAACTTGGGTTCTTTGGCATGTCACAGGAGCAACAAAAATGGGGATTCAATTTTGAAAGTTTTGATTTTCTTGTGCACAACCTCCGGCAAATGGAATTACAACACATATAAGAGACTTTGTAGAACTCTTTCATTGTCCTCGAGGAAAACCGAGAGACGCTGCAGGATAGCAGCATGGCAACAACAGCATTGGTCTCCAGGTAGGGAAAACAGTAAAAGTAAACACAAGTAATTTAGCAAGCTAACAAGGTGTTTAATATTTAGCAAGCCAAGTATGTACCTACATTTAGGTTAGCATCCCAATCTAAATACTTGGTACAGGATTTAGCTTGCCAAATCTGTTTAGTTAGCCCTAAATGTTAACTTTCCCAACATTTAGTTAATAAGCTACATATTTAATTCCATGTTAGCTTGTTAAATATTAACTCTGTATTTAGCTTGCTAAATATTTCGTTTGGTGCACTATATTTTGGCCATTTAGCTTTCTAACTAAATGTTGAGTTTCAAACTATGACATTTATAAATACATGAATAACATGGTAAAAATATAACTTTGAAAAATGTACAGACTAAATGACCCAGATTGATGCTGTTAGTGTTTGACTTTGTAACTTTATAAACAGCATCCCATAAACCAGAACCAAATATATACGTAATACTAACATATTCACTGCTGAAGTGGTTTTTACTGGCTGTAGCTATAACTGGTGTTTATACAACTGATTTTTTTTTTTTTCAAACTTTCTGTAAGTTTATAGTTTCTTGATGAAACATCACAGTGCATTCTAGAAGGTATGTCAGAATTAGAAAACGCATCTTAAAAGCTCTAGAGGAACATTGATGTTTTACATGTGACTCCCGTATAAAAGTTGAGACGTTTCTTTGACTTGCATGTGAACCAGCCTGACTGCGATGGGATTATTCTGCTCTGACACTTTAGGAATGTCTCTGTCTCTGCCAGCTCTGCTATCAGCCTGCTGATATAAACACTGGGTTGTGTTCAAGGTCCACCCCCACCTCCAGGAGGGATGAGATGGAGATGAGACCACAGGTTCAAAGGGCCAAGGCGATATTGACCATATCAGTTAATAACAACAGCCTGTCTTGTACTTCTGCTTATACGGACAATAACAAATACCTAACATGATACCATGGAATGTAAATTAAAGTCTTACTATATGCAGCCCTTTGACAAAAGCTTAGACAATCTGAGGTAATCAAAAAAGCTGCAGCATGGAGAGTTTTTGCAAGATGTTTGCAAGGACTCATTCTGTATTTTCTATTTAATTGTCATTATTTTTGGAGAAATCAATTTTAACTTTGATTTCTTTGTAACTTTTTCATTGATCATGATTGATTAACTGTATGAGTAATAAAGAGGGTAAAACATCCAAGGGGATGAATTTGTTTTAGAGGCACTGCAGTAGTGGCAGCATGTTTCGCCATGATCTTGAATCGGTTGTGTGTGTATAAAGTTTTCCTTCTTCCTTACCTGCCATGTGAGTTGGGCTGAACGGGTCCAGCTGCCAACAGCTGGTTCCCACCAACTTATCTCTGCGTCGTGTAGGAGGACCGGCAAGGCCTGTGACAGATTGTTCTTCTCCCTTCGCACTAATCAGGCTCACTTTCTGCTACAATGTGTGTTTTCACATATAATACCTTGAAATCTTACTTCCCCTTTTACAGAATTTTTTTCTTCTTTTTTGTGGCAGTTATATGCCAGGGATGCTAAGAATATAATAAAACAATCATGTCTCATTGTCAAAGGGGAAAATAACCATCTAAATACACCTGGTTACGTTGAATATTCTGAACCTCAACAACACGTCAAAAGTAGTTTAGTGTAAAAGTACTTGGCCAGTGAATTTGATTCTGACTCCATTTCAATAAAATAATTTAATCTCTTATATCTAGGATATTTTCCCCCCTTACAGATTAAAACAATTGTCTGAACGAGGTCAGAATTATTTTTATGACAGCCACTGGAGGAAAAATGTAAGATAGCGCATCTGCTCTTATAACCGTTTCTCTTTGGAGTGGCAAGGAAATAAACGGTGCTCAAAACATGTGCAACGGTTTGAAAATGCATTGCCTTGAGATTTAATAGAGAAACCGTCAATTTTAATGTGACTCCGGTCAGTTGAAAGTCCCCGCTTATCAAACGGCCTAGTCAGTGTGACGCAGAAGGTTGAAAAAAAAAAAAAAGACAGTTCAGCTCATAAGCTGTGGATTTTTTTTTAGTTGAATCTGAAAAAAAACCCTTTAAAAGCAGATTCCTCAGACAGATGGAACTCTGATCTTTTCTCTTGTTACCAGTTCAGGAGAGAAAAGACATCTGCCTAAAGACTGAAGAGAAGCACTCAGACCAGAAGGGGTTGCAAGCATCTGAATGTTTTTGTTTGTGTTTTCTGTTCTATTCACCTCCTCTTGGGATCCTTTGTGCTTTTGTCATCATTCAAAGTTAGAAGAAAAAAAAAATTAATTCAAAAAAGTTTATAATTTCAACAAATGTCAAAATTCTCAGTTTAATCTGATTGCAGTGTGTGTTCCTGCCAGGCTCTCCTCTTTATCTCGTCAGCCGTCCTAAAATAAACCTCCATAGTCTATGTTTGGGTTTATTTGTTTAATCATATCTGCTTTTGACTTTTTTTTTGTTGCATTGCAAATATTCAATGCTTGTGGCAAAATGCCAACGAATATAAAATACAGATTAAAATCGAGTGTCTGACCTTTTAGATTTCAGTTCCTCTGAAAGGCAGCGGACAGCAATAAAAAAATTGCTAGACATTATGTTGGCAAAGAGCGTGTGCTACTTGGAAGCTTCCCTTTAACATTTCAACACAGAGTCAACATTAGATTGAAACAGTCTGTGAGGGTCCGACAGGCCAATTCGTCAAAGTAAACATGTCCGTGCTTTCTTTTCTCTCCCCTTTTACTGTTTTTTCTTCTGCGTTTTCCCTTTTTTGTTGTTGTCTACATTCAGTTTTGACAGCTCGCACCTCATGGAAGATTCCAAACTAACAATGAAGTAGGGCCAGACACTAAAGAAAAGCAAAATCTGTTATCCATTTCTTTTTTCCCCCCATAAAGCCAACAATCCTTTCAGACCTTTTCTGATTCTTTACACAGAACTTGATGTTTCCAGCTCATCCTTATCACAAGCAGTGATATCTTCCCACCACGAGCTCTTTGCAACTCCAACATTTTTCTCTGATACTCCCTAACTCACTTTCCCTCCCCAAACGTTTGACCTTTAACCCTGACTTCAAAACATATAATTAATTTACCCTCTGAATTCCTAACAGATTACCATGGTGTTTATCTTTGACTAGACATGAATATTATGGTAAAGAGACAAAATTATGTCATTTTTAAGCATATTGTATAATTTTATAACATAATCAAGAAACGTTAACTTCAATTGTTATAAAAATGCTCCATATATAAAATACATTTTAAAAGAAATTTCACTTCCTAATTTAACACCTTGAAATTGGGCCTGTGTCTCTTTAAGAATTTGTTCCAATAATAAGTATCTGTTCTTAACACTGTGACATTCAATATAAACAACTGGGACCCAATAGAACCATTACACACAGGACTTAACACTCCACCCTGAGGTGCTCCTTTAAAGGCAAGAACAGAGTTCAAAGATCTGCTTTCCTAAATTTGGCAAACTGTGTTCCAGGACTCTTCTCTAGCTTCGCTTCCAATGAAAATATGTGTGTGATTAAAATCACACATGAATGAGTTTGTTCATGCATGAAATCATTAAAAAACACTACCACTTCCTGTCTTCTTCTTCATTTTTTCTGTCAGTAGTAAGAACTAGTTGTTGGTCACATGACTAGTGTGATGGGATAAAAGTGTTTCCATTGGCGTTTTGTGAAGTAAGTCAATTATGACACGACTAAAAAAACTACCTTATCCTAGCGCAAAAACTTTGTATGTTTTTTTGCTTTGTTTTTTTTTTTTTAAAGCATGTTTTCATTAGGCAAAATTATTTTTGAAATTCTGCGCAATTTTATAGTCAGTAGAAGCTACGGACATTATGTTTCTGTAAGATGGGTTAGTTGGCTTTGAATAAGTCTATATTCAAAGCCAACTATAGTTAAGCATGCAGGATTCTAACTTCACTCAGTTCTACCTGCAGTCCATCTATATTCTAACTCTTGCAGCCAAACTTGTACTTTTTATGTGTTTGGTCTCTGTAGACTGTAGACCTTTGAAGACGTTCACCCTTAGGCATATTTGCAATAAGCCATCATCCTTCTGCAAACAGCAAATTTAGCAAACCACACTGTGTGCTCAGTTACAGACATTTTTAATGCATGCAAAACCTCTTTTGACACGTCGACACACGGTCGGTGGGTAATTTTACAAAACTCTTCCTGTGGTAGACAACAAGGCAGCGGGGCGGATGTGAGCGGGAGAGCCAGGTAGCTAGACACAGACACAGAGAACTGAGGGCGGTGAGCAAAGACAAAGACAGCTGGGGAATTGCAATGTGAAAATGTGATAAAAAAAAACAAACAAAAAAAGAAAACCGTCAATCATTCTGTGTCTGCAGAGAAGGATTGAAATTCTAATGATATTACCAGACACTCAATCAGAATAGAAATCAGCAAACAGTCTGAATGAACACATATGCAGTTTGTTTTTGCAAACAAATCTGTCTCATAAATATGTGTTTAATGTGCTTCAATGGTTTTATTTTTAGCGTCTGTGCTGAGAAGACATTCAAGAAATCTGAACGTTTCCAGCAGTTATCAGCCAGAAATGTTGTAACTCTTTTATTTTTAAAGGTACAGAGTAGGTTTCTGAAGTGGGGTTCAGTTACCTGTGTATAGGAAGCTAATATGTTACCCAACTGTTAGTTTCTTTGTTTTGTGAAGATGCAAATTTGTTGGTTCCAAAGGCTGCAGGTCACAGAGAGCAAAGCAGATTTTATCATTTTATTTGATGAATTTGAGAGTGTATTGCAATAAGTTTTATATACAATACATATTTCTGTATTGTGAAAATTGGGTACTGATTTAAAAACGTCTTTAGCAATATGATGCAAAAAACATCATATTGTTAATATGATGACATTTACTTTACTAATTGCATAGTAATTTTACAGAACAATGAATGAACATTCAGACTGTCTGCTGATTTCTATTCTGGTATATACATGTAGGGTATATATATATATATACTATATATAGTATTTTTTCTTAATTTTTCATAATATGAGTAATGATTTAATTACGCAATGAAGTTTAGTGTCATTTGTTTTAGTGATCTAAATTGGAATGGAGAAGGTATGGTATTGTCAAAGCATAAATGAAATATCCTAATGTAAAAAAAAAAACAAGAAAAAGCTCTAATCCTAAAAACATTAGCGTGGTTTATGCTAATGCTGCTGTAAAAATGTTAAACCTTTGTGTTAGTTACATTTGATAATGGAGGTAGGCATGTAAAGCATTTCAGATTAGATAAACTCTGATGTAAAAGCACGGTAATGTAACAAGCTATCATATTACAGCAGTTTAGTGGAGCCCTATTGAGTAGATTTCTGTGATGCCTTGTCTTTGTGTAGGACAATAAATTTCAGGTAAAATGCTACGAATGTTTTTGTTGCTTTGTGTTTTTTTCTTTCAGTTGTGAACTGGAATATTCTTCTGGCCTTTGTTTCCTGTGCCAATAATTGTTAGTGCTGGAATCTGCTGCTTGAGTTTCTGTGTGTACATGTAAGGCCTCCTGTTCCTTTTAGGATCTTTGCTGCCAGCTGCAGACAATTGCTCTTTAGCATGCTGCTGGATATAGGGTCAACAGCTCATGGTTTATCAATACTGGCAGTCTCAAGCTTTCTGAGTCTGAAGAATTTCTCTGTGTTTTTCCTGAAGCTATTTTACCCTTTAGCTTCTATGTCACCAATGCAACTGTGATACTATAAAGTCTTATAAAACAGTGGTCACCTAAACCTGTGAAGGAAAGTTTCAGCATGAAAGACATAAAGGAGGGAGCTGAGAGGAAATTATTGAAATCATGTGATCCTTAAAGAAAACCACTTAGCTACCTTTATTACCAGTTGGCATAATAAGCTGAAATGGACTGAATTGTTTAATTACAATTGTGTTGGAAGTATATATTTAATATGAATCGGTTCATGGTATTCAAACATTAAGTGATCTTCACATATTTATTTATGTTTATAAATTGCTGCTACATAAATGGATTGAATTGACAGCACATTACTCCCTTACTTGGCTGAAAATGTCAATTCTTACTTCTGACACAAACAGTAAGCCATCCTACAATAAACCAGAGGGGAGTGGAGGTCAGTGTTGAAATTATAATGCTGGCATTTGTAGTTGGCATTTCCTTCACATAGAAGAGATAAGAAAAGAGATCGTATGAAGGGAGGATAGTCAGGAGCAGTGTGGCGAGACGCAGGGGTGGGCAATCCTGGTCCTCAAGGGCCGGTGTCCTGCAACTCTTAGATGTCTCCCTGGTCCAACACAGTTGAATCCAATAGCTGAATCACCTCTTAAGTGCAGTCAGGTTCTCCAGAGTCCTGCTATATGACCTCATTATTTGACTAAGGTGTGTTGAAGTAGAGAGACATCTAAAAGTTGCAGGAGACTGGTCCTCGAGGCCTGGAGTTGCTCACCCCTGCGCTATACATGTTAGAATGATGAGGTAACAGACAAACAATACTACATTGACTTAAGAGTCAAGTAATTACTATAAATGCCTAATTTTTTGTCCAATAAAAACACAGATTTTCATAAAAAGTGGCCACTTTGGTTACTATACAGGTCTTCTTGTTGGAAGGGGGTTTAGGAGGACAGGGTTCCTCACATATCAGTGGATGATGTGAGAGCCGACAGTGGGAGACCCCTACAGTTATTCAAATGAACATGAATTTTACATGAGTCACTTCAAACGCTTGTCTCTATGAATAAACAGAGAAATAAGTTTGTGGAACATTCATTTTGGCCAGAGGCATTAGGAGTCTCATGAGGGCCACAGGAGTCATATTTGCGAGGAGCTCACCTGAGTAAAAGGAGCTGGAATTTTCTCTTAATGGAATCTTACATTTTGTTACAACATTTTCTGAAATGTAGAAAATAGGATGAAATTTTATTTATTTATTTTTTTTAAAGTATGAGCACACTTCTATCTAAAAAGCTGTAAGTATAAAAAGAATATGAAGTATGAAGGAATTTCAACCTTACCTGCAGTAATTACAGCACTGATCTGGTCTGCTTTGGTAAAGAAAGAGTTGAGTCAAACAAGGAATGGTCATGAGATCTCAGTCATAACCATTCCTGACCATGTCCATTCGGACAAGATAAGTACCTCCAAATCCAAGAACATAGACTTGAGACAAAAATTAATAGAGTGTCATAAATGGGTCAGGGAAGATGTCCTTTCCCTCATGGAGGAGTTCAAGTATCTCAAGGTTTTGTTCATGAATGAGGGACTATGGGATCAATAGGCAGACTGGTGACCCATATACTGCTTGCATTGACGCAAGCAGTATATGGGTCTGTCATGGTGAAGAGAGATGAACCAGTCGGTCAGGTTCCACAAGCTCCGGATATCGGCCAGAGAATGAGGTTTTAGATACCAATGAGTTTCTTCAAGCATAACATTTTTATTGCGATCCAGTTTCTACATCTCCAGTGACTGGAGTCTCTCTCACCTTCAGTTTTTGGAACAAGATCTCAGAGTGTAACTTTTCCATAACTCCCTGAAGTGTGAAGTACTCCGAACGAGTGAAAGCGCACATCCACAGAACATGCGCAGAACGCCCGCCTGTAAGGTTTATTCTATGCATGAACAGCTAAATAGCAAAAGCAATGGCAGAATTGACCCAGTCATTTATTACCATCAGTGGAAACAGTGTTTGATTCTTATAGAACTCATGCCACTTAAAGAGTTTTTGAACCATTCTCCTCCAAAAGTAGCGAAGTCATCGCAAATAATTTTGTCAAACTTCCACGCTGGGCTCGTTGAACAATGCATATTTACTTGTGACTGAAAGGAAGAAATTACAGATGACTCGAAAGTAAATCAGACAAATTATATCTGCATATCTATCTGCAATGCCACTGCGTTGAGCATTTGATTTGATTTTCACAACCCACTCCCTCTGAGGTGCGGCTTGTCTGGGTCTCCAGCTTATTTGAATACATTTGAATCATCCTCCATGCATTCTCCCTCCTTGTCTTCCTGCCTGCATCTTTGTAGCAGATAAAGCACTGTGCTTTCAGCTGGAACACATTAAATGACTTTTTAGAATGAAAAATGACAAGTTATTTCCTCAAAGTCTTACATGGTATGGGGCAGTAAGGTTTTCCTGAGCCAGCAGGGGATCGGTTGAAAGGAGGGGGATCTTGGATGACTTTTGTCTTTAATATGAAAATGAGGACGATTGAAGTTTTATTTCTGGGTGTTTTTGCTAGTGCTCAGTAATTTGTGTGTAGAGCTTTTCTTCACACACTTTTCATGCCCAAGGTTCCAATTTTTGTTTTGGTTGTTTAATAGGATAACACTGCTTAAAAACTGAAGTTATTATCTTTGGAACGAAGGAAGAAAGATTCAGAGTCAGAACACAGCTTTGGTTTTTACAGCTAGAGCCCAGTCGTCAGGCCTGAAATCTGAGTCTAGTGATGGACTCAGACCTGAACCTGGAGAGATTTTAGTCTGCTCAGTTCTGCCTATTTTGTTTTTGGGCCTCTTGTCACTTTAAATCCAAATAAACTAATGCTGGTCACACCACACCCAGCTTTATAGAAGTTGTAGAAAGAAAAGTGGAAGTACAAAAATATGCAACATGTGAATTTTGCGTAGTCCATCAGTGTTCTCCCTTGTCTGAAAAACAATGATTAAAAGCCCCAAATTTGTCCAGTGACATTCTCATAATGACTGTATGGAAACATCTGACTAACAGTGTATAGAAAGCTTTAAGGAACATTCGCACAACTGCAAAGAGAATAGGTAGGAACTCAGGATTTAACAAGTGAAATACATTCGTGTTCAGGTTAATGGTATTGTATGGATTCACATGTAAATCAGAACCCAAAGAGCAGATCCAGAACAAACTTCAGTCAAACAGGCCGGGCCCAGCTGCTCTGTTCAGTTTGCTGCTGTCAAAACCCGGAGCCGGATGCGCAGGCAGACTTTGACGGATAGGAAAGGCCTTCTTCCCCACAACATAAATCACACAGCAAACTGTCACTCTGGCAGGAGAAGAGACATTTATTTTCTTCCAAGTTTGTTTTTTCAGCATAAGGTCATACCCGCCAAGTATCTGTCAGCTGTTTTGAAAATTGCAATTATGATTTACAGGATATCTGCCAGCTTGTTGCTAAGTTGAGTGGATACATTCAGAAAGTATTTTTGCAGTTAGTAGCGGGAAAACTGGGCGGAAGGGTAAAACGTCCGGTCATCCGGGAGGGATTCACAAGGATCTTTGTTCCAGGTAGGGAAAGTGTGTCACATATTTAACCTTCGTAGGATTTTCACAAACACTTCAGCATCGACTGAAAGCCTTGAAAGCCTTTCTGTAAAACAGCTGTCAAGCTGAAAATGATTGGGTACAAACCAGTGAATCACTGAAGTTCTTACCTGAAATCCACCTGCTCTTTCCTCAAAGTACCAGCATACTGTACCTCCTACAAGACACATATCAATTATCTGACCAGAGAGTGGATGGAATCCATCCACTCATTTTTCTTTTCTCAATTTGAACAAATATGAGAAAAAAGTACATTTTTTTTGTGATTTATCTTTAGTCGCATTGATTATTGCAACAGTTTCTTCACAGGTCTGTCCAACAAATCAATCAAACAGCTACAGCTGATCCAGAACGCTGCAGCCCGCGTCCTCACTAAAACCAGGAAGATAGAGCACATAACACCAGTTTTAAAATCTCTCCACTGGCTCCCTGTAGCTCAAAGAATAGACTTTAAAATACTGTTGTTAGTTTATAAATCACTGAACGGCTTAGCACCACAATACATTAATGATCTGTTGTTGTTGTATCAACCTTCCAGACCTCTCAGGTCTTCTGGTTCTGGTTCTGCTCTGCATCCCCAGAACCAAACAAGGAGAAGCAGCTTTCAGCATCTATGCACCACGAATTTGGAACAAACTTCCAGAAAACTGTAAAACAGCTGAAACACTGACTTCCTTTAATCCCAACTAAAAACCCACCTGTTTAGGATATTGTTTTAAACTGTGTGATTTTGAGCATGTATGGGAATAATAATAGCAATAGGTATTTTGCTCCATATATCACAATACA
>CAEGAG010301114.1:0-41789 GCA_903067065.1 Brachyrhaphis terrabensis | reverse complement strand
GACCAATTAACCTGACAGTCATGTTTTTGGACTGTGGGAGGAAGCCGGAGTACCCGGAGAGAACCCACGCATGCACAAGGAGAACATGCAAACTCTGTGCAGAAAGACCCCGGGCCGGGAATCGAACCCAGAACCTTCTTGCTGCAAGCCAACAGTGCTACCAATTGCGCCACTGTGCAGCCTGGGAAAACTTCAGGCTGCACAGGCTTACACATTAAACTACAGATATTTGTTTTTCTCTGCAAGGCACTATTGGGACTTAAGAACTGCACTGTAACAAATGGCTATAAAAACTACAGCATGAAAATACAGTAAGGTGGCTGGGTTTTGAAAATTCAGCTCTTTACTGTGATCTGAAATGTGTATGGAAAGTATATTGGATGTGATTGGACCACTGGATCATGTGCGGAACTTTACAGCTGTACTGTCAATTTTTAATGTACAGTTGCATTGTGGGATATTTACCAGCTGGAGGCGAACGTTCACAGGCTAAGGGGCGGGCCAACAATGACTTTCACCAGGCAAGTACTTTTTTAAAAAACATTGTATTGCAGTTTTGTGTTTGTGTACGAAAATATATTTTATGTGGTTATATTGAGCTACTCTCGCTTCTTTGCTAAAGCTAACTTCGGTGCTTTAAATTGTAATAATCTTAATAAATTAAGTTGAACCAACACATTTGCTTTAAATTGGAGTAACAGAATTACATAGTGCTGAAATAAAGCGAAGTAATCAGGTGGAAATCCTTTCCAGGATTTTTTTTATGTTAATCCAAAGAGTTCTTCTTTTGAGTGGCATGTACAAAATTATTTTTGTACATGGAGAATGTACAAAAATATACTATAAGCTGAGCTCAGTTTTTTGTAATCAGAACACAATAAAAACAGACAGTGATGATCGTAGGTCTTCCCTGTCGGGATCTGTGTTTTTCTGTGTATTTATTTTGAGTCTCTGTGTGCTCTGTGCTTGTCCTGTCCCCCCTTGATTATCCCCAGGTGTTTCTTGTTTCCTTGATTACCCTCTGTGTATTTATTCCCACCTGTGTCCTCGGGTCCTCGTCTGTTGTCTCATGTTTTCTGTCTGTCTGCCTGTCCATTCTTTGCCTCCAGTTGCTACCGGTGTTGAGCCCTGGATTCTGCTCAACCCGTGCTGCCTGGTTGTTGGACTGTTTTGGTATTTGGACTAGTGATGGGTAAATCAGGCGTCATGTATCGTTTCGACCCATAGCAAAACTGTATTGATACTGTGTCGATACTGCGTCACTGAATACTGACACCTGCTGGACATTAAAAATCCCTACAGGCAACGTAGTTGACAGACTGATTTGATGTCCTGGTCCAGTGGACCCCAACCCCCGGGCCGCGCAAGAAATAATTAAATATTTCCGTTTTATGTATTATTTGAGTCTGGAGAAACGAGCTCAGGGCTCCATTAGTCGTTATAGTGAGTTAAAATTCTCACTAAAGTAAAATGTTCGTTTTTGTGGCGCATCTGTATCTTATTTTGAAGGGATATGTAAACGTTACCATAGCGATCAGAGTCAGAGAGCGTTACAGCAGTGGAGAGATGAGATGAGAGGAGTAGAGCTTGTGAGGTTTAGGTCTGGTTCACACGGCACGATTTTAAAATTGTTGGCCGATTTTCCAAACCTCTATGACCACAGTGCCGATAAAAATCCAGCAGGTTCAGTCGGTTCGTGTGTCCAGCCATACGGCAGGAGCAACACAAGAACCGATTCCAATCATGAACATCCCGGTTCCAGAAGAAAATCCAGTTAAAAAACCCCCAACATACCATGAATTTAGAATAATCAAACACGGATGACGATGTAGAAGCACTAGTGATAGTTTGTCTCATTTTAAACGATAAAAGATGAAACAAAAAGAAAAGGCGTTTGATTAAAGACGGGAGCAGCCGCTCTATTTGCTGCACTGTCATTTGGAGGCGAGTTATGTTTTTTAGCAGTTATAATTTTTAACTGAATAAACATAACCACATATCACTTGCGATGTCCACCGGACTCTCAGTTGCCATGGCAACTGTTTGGGATTCCTGATCTAAAGTCGGGCATATTCAACACCCCACACACTGCAGGACATTGTAAGATTGGCATCTTACAATGGGAAAATCGGGGGAAAAAAAACAACAACAAAAAAAAGGCTTTAGAGGGAACTCCAACATGCAGAAACATTATCTGGCGGGTAAATGCATCCCGTTGACAGATTTGCTTCATTATAAACACAGTTTGGCGCGCCCGTGTCATTTCGAAACAGTTCCTGTATCGGTCACGTGACTTGCTGAAAGCAATACGCGCACCGACACGGGGTTTTGATCTATGGGCTTGACGCATGTGCCGACGCATCGGTGTTGCCGGACCCATCACTAATTTGGACATTTTCATCATTAAATCTTTTTTCATTAATACCTGGGTCTACTGCGTTTGCCTCACCTCCACACCGTGACATTCCCAGGTATCAGCCTAGCAAAAGCACTGGGTTCCAGCTCTAACATGAAGTATTTATACCAATGCTAAGAGCTAAGGATGACACAAGGAACATGATAGTCTTCCTGACATTCAGTTTCACAGTTTATTGCTTTAAATACGTTGAATGGAGTTTATCATTGCAGGCCTCATGCAGCTGGTTGTTTATTGTCTGGAGTTCTGCAGCGCTGTTCCTGTGCAGTACTGAGTGGGGCCTTGCACCTTTTCAAAGCATGAGTACCTGCATCGAAACAAACAGGTACAACAAACCTAGTACTTTCTAAGAGAGAACAGCTTCTCTGTATAAAAAAACATTTACTGAAGCTTTCAAACCTCCCATAAAGGCTCCACAGTCTGCTGGCTTTTTCCCCAAGAGAAACTCTCTCAATTAAACGGATCCTTTCATGGGTTGTGTGTACTAGGGAAGACCAAGAGCCAGCAGCCAAAGAGGAGTGGGCTGGAGAAAGGAGCTTTGCAAATATACAATTTCTTTAAAGTTCTAATAATCTGACATCTTAATCTATGTACCATCAAATAATCATTCAGAAATGCTAAAAAAAATGAACACAACTCATGTGTGAGGAGAGTATTTCTGAGAAGAGGCTAAATATAGTCTCGGGGTTGAACAAAAGAGGTGAACCGAGTCTGACACGCTGCAAACACAACAGCTGAGTGTGTGTGGTGCAGCGTGACAGATCACAGCAGAGACAGCAGGGCTCACAGCATCTGTGGGAACTGACAACTTTCACTACCATGAACCCATTTACCTGTTAGTTAACCAGGAGCAGAGCCCATGAATCAACACTGAAGGCTCATATCATCACATCCATGTTCAGTGCACAAGTCATGTATGTTGTCAAAACATTTATCTTTTGCCATGACAACAGTATTCCATGTTACCGTATTTACTGAAGTGAACAAACGACAGGAAGTATTTGAAATAAACTATCACAAGTTGAAGCTTGTTTGATCTTACTCATAAATAAATCCCACTGCCGTGTCACTACCAGCAGGAGTTTTACATCAGACTGAAAAACGTATCCAATGTGCATACTGACCATGTTCTGCTCTGCCAGTATCAGTATGAAAAAGAGGATTGAAAGTTGGGATTTTTCAGCATCAACAGTAGCATGAAAAACTTTTTTAAGGGTTTTTAGGCAGTTTTATGGTCATGCACAGCATCTCAGTCACTTTCATCAGTTTCACTTTTATTTCATCAGTCCACAGAATATTTTCACTAACGTCTTGAAGATCATCAATCTTTTTCTTTGCTAAATGTGAGACACATCATTAGATCTGCTCCTTTTCAAACAGAGGAGAGGATTTGCTGTTTGCTCGTTTCCATTTTTCCAGCAGTGGTTTCAAATTAAAAAATTTCTTATTGATCCTAAAGGAAAATGAAATATTGTAAATCATATTAATTCCAGTTCTTTAAAGAATAATTTTAGATACAGTGAATCTGAAAAAGCTTCCGACTGAAGACACTCTGGACGATGGTCAGAGTTGCTCATAATTTTCTTGATTTTTTTGTAAAATCCTTCTTTTCATCGTCATCTTCAGAGGTTCCATAGAGATCCTCAGAACAAAACCAGAACCAGTACAGAAGCAGAATCAGCCTTCTTTCCCTGGTTCTGATGCTGCTGCCCCAACAGAAGAGAAGTTTTGTCCTTGGATCTCTTCCTTGGAGGCCATCCTCTCTCTCTCTCAGTAAGGCTGGCAGAGTTTAGATGCTTCTTAGAGGTCTTTTGTGGCCCCCTGGGTGAGTAGTTGATTTGCTCTAGTTTTGGTGGGTTGGCCACTCCTGAGCAGGGCCGGTGCCTCTCTCCAGCTGTCAGCAGCCGGCTCTAAGGCAGGGTACACCCTGGACAGGTCAGCAGTCCATCAGGAGCAACACATAGACACACAGGACAAACAACCATGCACACTAGTGATGTGTCGGTCGCGAACGATCCGGCTCTAAGAGCCGGCTCTTTGAAGTGAAAGATTGGAACCGGCTCCACAGTGGGAGCCATTTTAGGATCCTATTTGGGAGCTGGGTTTTTTTCTACAGTATTAGGGTGGGAGCCGGGTTTTTTTCTACAGTATTAGGGTGACCAAACGTCCGTATTTCCCGGGACATGTCCGTATTTCACGTCCTGTCCCGGGCGTCCCCGGGTTTGTTAAATTATACGTTATATCTTCCCCGCCCCCGCCAACAAAAAATATATGGGTAGCCGTTTGGGAGCCGAAAGAGCCGGCTCTCCACAGTAAGAAGAGCCATTAGAGGCGCATCTCGAAAAGGAGCCGAAAATCCCATCACTAATGCACACACACCTTTTATTTACAGAGACAAATTAACCTAAAGTTCATGTTTTTGGACTGAGAGATCCCATGTATGCACAGGAAGAACATGCAGAAAGACCTTGTGCCAGGAATCGAATCCAGGACCTTCTTGCTGCAAGGCAACAGTGCTACCAACTGCGCAGCTGCAACTTATTCATTGAAAGCAATTCACTATCTGCAACCCTGAATGTTGCAGATAGAGAGGAATATTATGTATATTTATATATACAAGATCCATGCTGTTGTAAGCTTGACTCTTTCAATTTAGTATTTCTAGAATGTCAGAATACAGCTGGTATCTAAAACTTAAAAATAGGAATTTGAGTGTGAACACACTGCAGGCAGTTTTTACACATCTCCCCATGTTTTGCTGTCTGTGTGCATTCCAGTCAGGCAGCCTGTTGTGGGCCATCCCTGTAGTCCATTGAGCAGAGTAAAGCGCATTGGCTCTCCATGAATTAGAGCAAACATCCATCCAACTTATCTCTGAATGCAGACTTGGGCTCTTTGCCTGATAATTGCAGGTTAATACACACGACTCTCAGACACACAGTAAATCGCTTCTTTGTGTGAAGCTTAAGAATCTGCAGTGATTCCCATCCCCAGCCACCATTTCTGAGTCTGGATCAAATGCAGGGAAAAACAGTGTGAAAACTGGACTTTTGCTAAAACCATTAGGCTGTATTTCCATCACCACCTCACTGTTGCTATGGTAGGGCAAACTCGCTTGATCGTTCAAACCTTCAACTTCAGCCGCATGGTGGTTCTTCTGATGGGCAAGAACCTGAATGGAGAGAATCTTCTGATAAATGCGTAGCAGCAGAAAGTTCTCTTTGTTTTGACTGACTCCTGGCTCCTCTGACTCTCCCCCTGCTCTCCCTGCCCCCACCCTGCTTCCCAGTTAGTTCCAGATCCCCTCCTCCACTCCGTTTGCCAACCACCTCCACCCAAAAAGAAATTATCTTTAAAATGAGCAGTGGCTTTGCCACACAATAAAATGCTCTCTGGCTGCAGCCGCTCAATGCAAACAGAGATCTGAAAACCGCTTATTCACCGTCTCATCTTCAAGGGGTAATAAATAAGAAGCTGGACAAGCTTCTATTGCTAAAAGGGCTGGCTTTCAATCAAAGTCTACTCAGAGAACAATTGTGGTTTTGTATAAACACTTGTTCTGCTTAATAATGAACATTAAAAAAAAAGAGATTATTTCTTGATTTATGAATTGTTGCGGTGGACAATGCACCGAGACCACAGGAAGAGAACTTCATTCAAACAAAATGACAGAAGGTTTGGCTAGAAAAATAAGATGGAAACATGAGTTTATATCCAGTGTTTAAAACTATAGTAACTTTCAAAAACGTATTTCTGACAAAATGGTATGTTTTGATTATGAAAAACTGTAGAATATATATCCAAACATATGCTGGCACTTTGTATATGATGTTTCTCCACCAGAATGTTCTATAGCATGAGAGACAGAAGGAAAGAAAGAAACAAAAAAGGACACAGAAAGGAAGGAAGCTGCTACATGCTAGCTGCATAAATGCTCTGCCCTACATTGACAGGATTCTGTCACCATCCACCATTTTGACTTGGCATTATTTGTCCATTCTACTAGGAAAATATATCAAATTACGATAGACTGATATACAGTCAGATTTGAATGTAGACTTTGACTAGTCCATTCCAGAACTCTTAAGGTGCGGTGTTATGTGTTTTCAAAGCACATAGCAGCATTTTATAGCACACTCAAGAAACAATGGCTGCATTCACATTGCAACCTGAAGTTTCCCAATTCCGATTTTTTTGTCTTGATACAACCTGTGTCTGATCTTTTCATGACGGTCTGAACAACACAGGTTGGATGTTTAGACCAACTGGATATCCGATACGTATCTGAATCAAATGTGACCTATCGTCCAGGTCGCATCAATGACTGGAATGTCATTGATACTTGACAAATGTCACTATTCTGCGCACCAATACGCCCAAGCGGGAAGAAAAACAACAAACATAATGGATAATAAGGAGGATTAAGTTGTGGCTCTGGTCAGACAACAACTTCAAAATCATAAGCTACGCTCCACCGTTAGCATCCATGTTTACTTCCGCAAACACTGAGCACGCTCTCTGTGTGTGACATCATTGCACTCTCTACTGCTCATGCGGGACACTTTCAGGTTGTTTGCAGTTCATACTGGAGCACACATACTGTATAGGTCACATATATTTGGATGTGTGAACGGTCGCGCCAAAAAAATCTAATTTGACAAAAAAATTTGAATTTCAGGCTGCAATATGAAGACAGTATTTGTTACCTTCAGTTGTTAGGAAAACACTGTATATATCAAACATGTTTTAAACAAAATTTGACATGGCAATTAGATGCCTTGAAATTGGGTCAGGCCTGGATGCTTCCTTTTGGAAGCCACTGCAAAGTCCATGAACATGGAGGATATGAGCTCAGTGCCACAGGTGGAACACAGACAGTGTGGGTAGATATTTCTGGAGCATCTTCAGCTCTGCTGTCAGCCTCTCAGTCTTGTTTCTTAATTATCAGCTATTAAGAACTATTCAACTTTTGTAACGTCAATGTTTTCTCATGCAATTATAGATGACTTTTTTCACTGTACAACTGTATCTATTTAAGAGAGACACCTTTGTGGAAAAAGATTATTTTTTGTTGCTGTTACACACCACTATTTATGGTTTTCAGATGCAAGCAGCCGCAGGTCTGCCCTCGAACATAAAATATATTTACTAATTTAAAATAATATGAATAAATAAAACCCAGCAAACTCTACCATCAGCACAGGACACATCACACAGCCTGGAAAATAAATAAAAGAAGCTGCATTTAAACTGAAGCTTTTCCCCAATTTGTTTTTCTCAGTTTATTCGTCTTTTCACTTTTTTTTTTTTTCCACGAACGCCTTAACTTTCATGAATCCAAATAGTGCAGCTTTTGGCTGGGAGGACGTGATGGCTGAAGTCTCTCGGCGCCTTGAGAACGATCAGATTGGTGGTCTGCTCGGAGTAAAGAGCTGTGGCAGACTGAGCCGCTCATTAAAGAGCTCCAGATGTGGACCAGATGTTAGGGGTCTTTATCATAAAAAAAGAAAAAGGAAAACACCATTAAAAAAATCCTCATCGGTCGATGTGATGGCAGCGGGTTATTAGCATAGCTTGTAGTAGTGTGGGCACATTTCCAAGCAGGTCGGGATTTTGTCATACATAGAGCTTCCAGCCTCTGTGTGGAGTGTATGCTTCCATGTTTTCCTGGGATTCTCCCAGCGCTGCATATGGTACTTTGAGACAGACTCTGTGAACTGTGGTTGAACTGTCGGAGCGAACGCATTCAAAGAATGAAAAACAGTGGGGGTAAGAAAATCTCCTGGCCCCTTTTTTCGATCGCTCATACAATGGTCGGGTTTTTTTAGACATTCCTCTATGAATAGTCGATGACCAGAATTCTTTGTGTGAGATTTTTTTTTGTTACATGAGCCTTTTACTACATCACATGATGCCTCTGTGAATAAAAGATGTGCCAGACAGCAGATGAAAAGCATATTATATTTGATAAAACTTGGCAAATGCAGAAATAAAGATGCAGTTAGGCCTTTGGGTGTTCTGGTAGAAGCATTTCTTGCTCCTCTTTACTTCTCTCTGCAGCAGGGCCGGAAAGTCAGCTTCAATCTTCTGCCAGCTACTTGAGGGCCCATTGATTTTCAATCCAGAGGGGTGATACACGGTGTAACGAGAGAAATCAGCATTATTCAAAAAAAATAAAAATACATGTGACCTAAATACTCCAGATTCTAAAATAACAACAGGAAACCCTGACAGACAGTCAGGCAGCGACACAAAGGAAGAGGATAGAATAGGAGGGGGCTGTGAAAAAAATAGATCGATGTGTAGGTGTGAAAATAAAGAAACAGCTCAGAACAGGTTTGATTTTCCACAAGCAGAGAACCATTTCTGTCATGTTGTTATTTTTCTAAAAACATTTGGTCCAGGCAGTGCTTGATGCATGGGCGTAGGTTTGGGTAGGGACGGTAGGGACATGTCCCGACCAATATTCACGGGATGTGGAAAAAGTCCCGACCAATTTTTGCCATATGTCCCGACCAATTTTTGCCATATTTATTCAAAGAACGTGGATGTACGATCTTTGATTAGCAGCAGGCGGTGCGCGGAACGGAAGCTTCTTAGTTCGGCATTTATTATGAGCCTCCGAGACCGTGTCGGAACGCTGCTGTCGGGGGGGGGAGAGACAGGGTGTCAAGGTCCCCACCAAAACTTAGACCAAACCTACGCCCTTGGCTTGATGTAATCTTAATTACAGAGTTTACTGATGCAAATCAGTTTTCGTCTCGCTATACTTACAAATCAATGTCCTAATAACGCCGTATTTATTTCAAAATAGTTTGAACACCACTCAGACCATTCTTATTAAGCACAAGACATTTCAGGCAGTATTCATTAGCACCACATGGCAATAGAAACAAAAGTCGATGGCATGTATACTGGAACTGCAAATGGTGTTTATAGATTTAACTAAAAATAGAGATTGTCTGATTCCACTGACCTCTGAATGGGCAGCAAAACAGGTGAGAGAATGAGCTTATAATACTTCAGGGCTAAATAAATATTAGATAATGCTGAAGATCTTTTAATTTTTTTGTAATTGGATTTGAACATTTGTTTTAAAATAATAAATGTTCAATTGAGGACAAACAGTGTTTTCTCTTCCTGTGGTCCAAAGCGGATGTTGTTTTGGTGTGATGTTCTGTTTGTCCCCCTCATCATGGTGGAGGAGTTTGAGTGACCTGATGATCCAGGAGCCAAACAGACAGGGGCTTCAGGGTCACCCATGGCAAACAGGTTCTGTGTGGTAGATCAGACAAAGCGCAGCCTGAGGAGCCTTATGATGAGATATAACAATAGAAGCAGTGTTCTCTCGCCTTGACCCGGATCACTGGGGCCCCCCTATGAAGCCAGCCCTGCTGGTGGGGCACCGGGGGAAGGACCTGTTGGTCAGATTTTTACTCATCTGGTCCGGCTCCATGGACACCCTATTTGTGGGTGGAGCCAAAGGAGTTGGGTCAGTGTGATTCTCGGATACAGAAGTTGACTTTTGGGACATGGAATGTCACCTTTCTGGTGGGAAGGAGCCTGAGCTGGAGAGTGAGGCTGAGAGGTTCTGGCTGTAGCCACACTCACCTCAATACTCAGGGAACCAAGCAGAGTGGGCATCTTCATTGCTCCCATCTATGTTGTTCAGATTACCACCTATTTTGGTGTCCTTTAAGGGGACACTGCAGAGCACTCCTGCTGGTCACTGCCTTGATCTGCTGGGAAACTCCAATGCTCACGTGATTAAAGGTCTTGTGGCTGGACTTTGGTCATGTCACAAGTAATAAAGTAACAAACTACTTTAGAAAACAAGTATTAATAAACTAACTAGATCACTTTCTTGGGGGAGTAATCAGAAATTAGTAATTTAGTTAAGTTACTATTTCAAAGTGACTTGACCAACACTGGTGGGCAGAACACTGAAGACCTCTTTAATCTCGTCTTCCAGGGAGGAAGTGGGGACTTTTTATTTTTTATTAAAAATGAATTTCCTGCCATCCACTTTGACTTTGCAAAAGAAAAATCATAATATAAAAATACATGGGCCATCGAAGCTTCTATTCTAGTCAACAAAGAAGGCTTATAAAAACAACTTCATTTCCAAACATGACACTTACAATCCAGCCTACTCCAGGTTTCATGTCTTTATTAAAGGGAACATCTGGAACATCATGGCACATCCTATCAATAAATATGCGCCAGCTGTTGCCCTTACACCACACACACTATTTTATTATTTGTAAGATTTCTCTCTTGGCTTTAGCAAAATATCACAAGCACTTTCTTCTTCTAGCTCTAGCATAAACCTGTACTGTCTGTTTTGCTAAGTAAAACACTATTCAATATGATGAAGGACAAATAACATTACATTTGTATTTGTAATAGAAGGAATTGTATTTATCCAGCATGAATCACAGTTTGGTGTTTTTTCTCCCAATTTACACACAGTATAATCACTGCACTAAAGGTTGGAACTGTCTGCTGAGAAAACATTACAGCAAAACCAAAATCAATCATATAGACTTGTGAAAAATAATTGCAGTGGCTCACAAAGCAGCAAAAGGAGAAACCAAGTCAATCACAGTGTTACAAACTGGGGTAAGACGCATCATCAAGAAACTCACAATGAGCCACATGGCACAAAACAAGCCTGCCACAAGAAGAACATTTTCAAAAACCCTAAAAAGAAAACTAGTCAGAGATATCTGCAAAGGCCCCAAAGCTGCCGAGATGCAGAGGAATGACTTAGCCAAGTCAGGAACTGCTGCCTCTGAGAGGACTTTAAGTTTTTCTTTGTATCCAGACAAAGAAAAACATCATTTCTGCAGAAGAAATGCCTTGAAGTCAGAATGAAGAATTCTAAGGTTAGAAGGACTGAGCATTCTGGAATCATGTCTTTTAATCAGATGAAACCGAAGAGACCAGGACCGACCCGAGCCAAATGTCAGCATTTCTCAATAACACTGCAAATATACAATATATGTATGTATTTTTGTCTTTTTTTTGTGCAAATATTTTAGTACACTTGAAATAACTAACTTACAAGTAACTTTTCATCAAGATATGGGTGCTTATATTAAGACAGTCTTTCCTTATTATTGATAAAAATCTAACAATATGACAAGATATTTTTTTTCATGTTATAATTGAAATAATCTACCAATGGAAGAAGTACTTTTTCATCAATATTATTAACTTAAAACTAGCTTATCATGCTGAAAAGTTTCTTATGTTAGTTTTGTCTTACTGTACTAAAATATTTGCCCTAGAAACAAGAGCAGACGTTCTTGGTAAGATTATATTACTTTTTTTTTTCTTTCAGCAAAACAGCTGAATATTTATTGGTGTTTTATTCTTTTCACAGTCTGTGTTACATACAAGATGTCACCAACATTTGATTTGTTGAAATATGTTGCTCTGAACTGCTAGCTAAAAATACTTTGCAGCAGCATTACAAAGAGGATATTCACCGGATCATCATGTTACAGAGCTATCAGTCACCCTGTTTTCGTCTTCTCTCCTTTTATCCAGTTGGGTTTTACTCACGCTGCTCTTAAATGGTAATGATATGCTCTCACAACGGCAGAAGAGTAATGCTTTGGAAGAAGATAGAAAAACAAAACATTTCCTGGCTGATGAGCGAACTCATCTCTGCGCACAGCGAGGAGTGTGCCCACGTTCTCCTGTCAGATGAAAGTCTTGATAATTTGCTGGGATCAGAAACAGGTAGGGCTCAGACAGGTATCCCCTCCCCCGACCCCCTAAAGGCCAGAGAGGAGGAGAACACAAGCAAAGGGAATGACAGATGGGGAGAGGCTGGCAAAGTCTGACTGACATGCTCCATCCACCAGCTTTTTGACATGAAAATGTGTTGCTTTGTTGTTATGCGCAGATTTTTGTAATGATGCCTGCTCTTCTCTTTGACAACTTGATGTGTACTGTGCTCTGAATTTGATTCCTAGGCCCTCTTTGGTTACACACAACGAGCAAAAGTAAGATTTCCGTTTCCTGGGGTTATTCTGCATGAGGCTCCCATGTTTTCCACATGAGACAGATAATCTGCTATCTGCAACCAATCAGAGCCAAGAGGAGGGCCTCAGAGCTATCAATCACTTCATGTATGCACTGCTCATACCCTACCCCGTTTCTCTCTACAGCTAGTTCCCGACAATGGAGCCTGTCCTAAATGCTAGAATGGTTAGCATAAGCTAGGTAGTTGAAGCAATAAGTTGTTTCTCCTCCATCAGTTCATTGGGCAGCACTGTCAATCATGAGCATGATTGGCAGCGCTACGTCCCGCCTCCTGGCTCTGATTGGTTGATGTATTTCTGCAGTAGCAGTGCAGGAAGGAGGCAGAGGCGCTTCTTTGACAGATTATCTGTCTCATATTGCGCTGGCATAGTGACAGTTTTAGTAAATATGTAAAAAAATAAACAAATAAACATTGTTTATAAATGTTACATACTCCAACTTTAAAAGGAAATTTGTGATGGATCATAATGAACACAACAGGCTCTTTCAGTTCAAAACTTTTAATGCTTCCCTTTTTTTATCAAAACAATTTCATCTGTTGAGCTGTTTTCATGTTAAAAAATGGAATGTTGGTGTCATATTTGAAATGAATGTATTAAGGCATCTTATAAGGCTTCCTTTGTCCCTCTGTCAGTGTCTCTAATGAATACACAGCATCACTCAGCGACATGCAGACAAACCCAGCAGTCCTGATGGGGCCCACAGTGCCTCCCAGGAGGTGTGTGATGTATGCAGCAGAGTTCAGCTCCTTTTGTGAACACCCCAGCGGAGGTAGAAGCAAATTTGACCCTTGACCCCAGTAGCATGTGTGTGTCTGCATGCGTTCCCCAGGGAATGCTGGCTTAGTTGTCATTCGTGTAAATGTAATTCACACACACACACACACAGCACTCCGCTCATAACCTCTGAGTGTGTTTCACTTGTTTTGATGTCTTTGTGCATGTTTAATGTCCAAAGTTCAGATGTGTGCAGACATGTCTCCCCATTAAGCAAACACACACTTTTGTCTTTTTGTGTATAATTAAGTAAAGAAGAGTGTGTCAGATTTGGCCTGTTTTTACTTTTCAAAGGACGATCAAAACAGAAGCAGCAGCTGTTCTTCTTTTATCTTTTTCTGTGTGGATGCTGCTGCATATTTCATGCTTAAACTTTGCGCTAAACCAGTCGGCAAGGTGAAATTCTCACAGAACCTCCCTTTGTGCAGTAGATTTTTTTTTTTTTACTAACAAAGTGGAAATTAAACTTTAGACATGACCGCTAAATCTGTCTTAGAATCACTCTTTGAGTTGGTTCTGTTTGATTTCCTCATTAGGCCCCGGTCTTCCGTGAAAATAAAAGTGTTTTCAGAGTAATGTAATGTTTATACTCAGAGAGTATAAAGCCATGGAGAGAAAATTTAAAAAAACTGAATCTGAATTGGCTTCATAAAGTCTTAAAGTCTCACTGACAGTGGATCAGATACAGAAGAAAACTTTGGATCACAGAATAGAGGGAGAATGGAAAACTCAAACTGCAACAGTGACATGAAAACACCCACATGTGTCAGGCTTAGGGGTGGGATGAGATGGACTTAAAGTATTATCAGTATTTTGTGGTAGTATTGTGATAATTAGAAAAGTGGCGATAGGACCTTTTTTTTAGGTAACTGTACTTCTGTGACTGCATGACGGAGCATTCATAGCTCAGCAAACAAAAATATATCTCTTGAAAAACATTCCCATTTGTAATATGTTTCTTCAGAACACCAGTCACATAAAGAAGTGTGTTTTGTGTCACTAAACTGCACAGTCACTGCATTTAGTCATATTTGCAAACTTATTGAGATTTATTGATGCCCTCACTGAACAAACTGTGTAAAATCCCAACAATGTGGACAGTTTTGTCTTTTTGTTCTTTAGATGTCATTAACTGGTATTTATCATGACAACAACAAATCAGAATTCACATCATGAAGATAAATTTATCACGATTAATGATAATATGATAAATACCCACCCAAGTGAAAAGCTTCTAACAGAGGATCATATCCTGTCTAATCCGACAAGATGCCTTCCACCAGTCCAATCAGTGCACCATCAGGGGGAGCTATAACAGAAACTCATTCATTACTCAATACCAAATGAGGCCCATAGCCACGGTGAAGCATGGTGGTGGTAGCATCATGCTCTGTGGTTACTTCTCATCAGTTTTACTGGGGATTTGGTCAAAGTGGATGAAACTGTTAAAAGTTCTATTTACCATCAGCTTTGGCCAGCAAGCTGAAGGTAAAGAATCACAGTGACTCCAAATCAGCACAACACTCTAAAAATATCTAATTTTTACAATGACCTAGAAGTCTAGAATTACATCAGAACAGAACTGAACATCCGGGCAACTCGCTAACGAGGGACAAGAAATGAGCTCACTGTCTGATAGATTTTTACTTTCTTCCTAAGCATAGAGGGCAAATATCATCATGTTGATTCTTCAACCTGTTTTTGTATTTATAGATTTATTAGGCTTTTACATGTAAAGGATAAAGAAAACATTAAAGTGCAACAAACCCCAAATTCAACATTTTTTGCTGACAAATGTACTAAATAGGTTATGTGGGGTTATATGTTAATGCTTCTGGGCAAATTTTGACATTTTTGTATAAATGTATTATTATTTCTGAGTTATTTTTGCTTAAAATCATCCCAGTATAGATCTAAGATCAACTGAGAACTGATGTTCACAGACTGTCACTGCAGCCTGGCTGAGCTGGGATAGAAGGGGCAAAACTCCAGATGTGGAAGAGGTGGAACCAGCTGCAGATGCAGTGACATGTGGTTCTAAAAAGTATTGGATCAAACACCAGCCACACTTTTCTAATACTTTGTATTTTTTCTGTTGGTCCATCACAATATGCTAGTAACATACTAAAGTTTGAGGTTGAACAAAATTTCAGCTCTCCAAATATCACAGTTTTCTTCCAAAATGTTGACTTTAAACAGTGAAGCTATCATAAACAGTTTCAACTGCACTAATATTGGAAAAGAGGCAAATTGTTACAAATGAATTTCTCTCTGTGGTCCCAATATGTTACACCAGAATAAAGTCAGTAAAAGTGAAAGGCTAATGTACATCATTTTAATAACACAATGCTAGGAAAACCTGGCTAAAAAAGTCAACAAACATTTAAACTACAAGCACTGAAATATTAAAGAAGAGCTTAATGCTGGATGGTTTAATGGCAAATAACAGAAAATGACTTCTGAATGAAAGGTTCCTCAAGTTGGTTGATAATTTGCAGAATTAAGAAATATTATTAATGCAAACAAAGAGTTCAAGGAAATGATTTTCCAGCCCAAACTGCAGAAAAACATGCTCTCAGGTCTTAATGAAATAAATGTTGCTTAATTATTTACATCCATGGAAGTTTAAAAACCCCAAAGATCTGAGAAGCAGAGGGAGCTGCTGACTGGAGCTGCTCCCAGGAGGAAACGGCTCCTGTGGTTTTTACATCAGAGCAGATTTTCCAGGCAGCAAGAATAAAAAAGGGAAAAAAAGCAGAGAGTAAACTTGTGGAGCTGAAGGTTGAAAACAGCTGGGCTCAGGTTTAGGCAACTGAAACTAAACAGTGTCAAAAGATTTCAACAGCAGGTAGAAAATTTCTGGGGAAAACTGAACTGTGTGGGAAGTGCTGTGAGGCAGTGTGCGTCTGTTCCCATGGCAACCTGCCCCTGTTCAGCTCAAAAAAGGGGATTTTACTGTAGGGACACCATGAGGACGCGGTTTATGAGTTTACAAACCCACATGATGATACTGTCCATCACAACATCTTCACTTTCCATCATAATCTCTGTTAGAGAAAAGATTATAGTCTAGCAAGGTACACGCAGATACACACACGCACACACACACCGCTGAGGAAGAGTTAAGGGAACTCACCCAGTCCCTTTATATTACTTGATGTATGAATTATGCAGTAGCTTTGCCTTGCCTGGTGTCTACAGAGCCTTCCCTCCAGGTCAAAAAGGTGAAAACCTTCAAATAGTTGAATCTTTTAATGGACGCTGAAATTCTATTTTCAAACATTTTAAGTTTTAATAAAATCACCAGTGACATGTTGTGGTTTCTGGTGTCTGCTGGTAATGTTTCATACTGATAGGACAAAACTGAGGTCTGACTGCAGCACACAGGCTGAGATCACATGTCAAACTGAAGGCCCAGGGGCCAAATCCGGACCCCCATGACTTTTTATGTATTTTTTTTTCAAGAACTTTCAACATAATGTGTTTTGTGGTTAAATAATAGCTTAGCAAATCAAAGCAGTTTTTATCTGTACACTGACAAATTACATCAATGTGAAAAAATGTTCAACGTGCAAGTGGAAGTCATTTGAAATGTTTAACCAAGTTAATCACAGGGTGTGTAATTAATTAATCACAATTAGTCACATTATAAGTGAAAACTTTATGTTGAGAAAATAAAAATTTTCTGTTCAAAATCCTCTGTACTGCTAGTTGAGTAAATTTAGATGTGATCTCAGTGGTCAGAGATGTAGTTAAGAGGCCAGTGGTGAGTCTGGACCAAATGATCCACAGCTCAGAGGGGAATCTGTCCACAGAACAACTATTGGTCATCACAGCACAAATGTGGTTTTATGGAAGAGTAGCGAGAAGAAAGCCATTGTTTAAAAAAACAAACAACATAAGATATCTCATCAGCAGTTTCGCAGAAGTCATGTTGGACACAGCAAACATGTGAAAGAAAGAGTTTTGGTCAGACCAGAACAAAGGTAAATTTTTAGGCCAAAAGTAAGGTGGTGGTAGCATCATGCTATGGGGGTGCTTCACTTCAGCAGGGACAGGGAAGATGGTCATAGATGATGGAAGATGGATAGAGAGAAATACAGAGCAATGTGGGAAGAAAACCTGTCTGAAAAAGACTTGATACTGGAGTAGAGCTTCAGCTTCCAGCAGGACAACCAGTCTAAACATAAAGCCAGGGATAAAATGGAATGGTTTAAACAAATCATAATCATGTGTTAAGATGGCCCAGTCAAAGTCCAGACATAAACCCAATCCAGAATCTCCGGCCAATCAGAAAACTGCTGTTCACAAACTTTCTGCATCTAGTCTGACTGAGCCTGAGCTGTTTGAAATCTTTGCTCATTCTTTTTTCCAGTCACTAGACAATCAGACAAACCCTAAAGACTAGCGGCTGCAACAGCAGCACAAGGTGATTCCACAAAGTATTCACTCAACCTGGGTTGAATCCTTTTGCAGTTTGTTATTTATGTTTGTGGTAATAATGTGAGAAAATATGGGATAGTTCAGGGAGTATGAATACTTCTGCAAGCCACTGTGATAGATAGAAATTGTTGGGTGTCAATAATTATTCCTCCTGAGGTTTAATTATTTCTTAGCATGTTTTGCCGACTGAATAAATGTTCTTAGATAAAGGTTTGCATTTCTACACATCTTAACCATTATGCTGATCCAGCCAATCACTAACACCAATTACATTAATCATTAACACCAATACAGCTACATGGTTTGGACTAATTACTGCACAACTTCTCCAGAAGTTGAAGCCACTTCTTCACAGGAGCATTTACTGAAATGAAAGCTGAACTCACCAACTGGTGAAGGTGTGCTGCTGGACGGCTGCTGGATCTGCAGCCTGTGAGGCAATACTGGTGGTAGCTGAGGCAGGGAGCTGATGATGGAGGGGAACAGGAAGGGGTAAACCCCCGGTGCGTAGTGCCTCATCTGGACCAGAGGTGGACTGCTCTGGGACTGGGCACGGCTGGCGGTCTTCATCACAGCAACAGGCGGAGGGCACACTGAGCTCTGAGAAGGTGACCGGGGAGGCCATCAGGTGACCTCCTGGTTGCAGTCACTGTGTTGGGAAATGTTTGGTACAACCTCAACCCTTCAACACTGCCTGGTGGCGGGAGGGGGTGTGTGGGAGGGGGCAAAGGGCTGAGCCCTGCAGGTTGGCTTAGAGGTTTCCTTCTGTTAGTCCTGCAACACAAACACATTTTGTCTCTTCAGTTACAGTCCTTAGGAAACAAATGAGTCAAAATTAGGGTCAGCAGGTCAGACAGCAGATTGAAAAACTGAAATATGTAATGGGAGGGAAAAGACTCATTGGTTTAATTGGTCTCTGATTGGTTTAATTTTTCATCACACAAAAATTAAACCAATCAAAGAGAAATCCATGGAACAGAACCAAATGTAAGATACAGTGGATAGAAAAATTTAAACAAAAAACTGTTCTGAACTCCATCCAGTTTAAATTCACAATTTCAGAATAAATATTGTATTAAGAAACTTTACAAACAATTCATTTCCATTTAACCAAACATACATTCCAATTGCACTGCAAAAAGTGAAATCTTAAATTAAGGAGATTTATGCTTGTTTTTTTTTTTTTTGACAAGATAATTTTCTCCCCAAAAGGTTTTTATGTTAGAATATTTTTCTTATTTTAAGTGTTTTTGTACTTAGTTATCTCAGTAAGATATAAAAGTTTGATACTAAGAAAATATTACTTATTATGAGTAAATATATACTAGAAACTAGTATCAATAGTTTCTAGACTTGACGCAAACTTCAAGTCTAGAACTTATTTTGTCTAAGTAAAATTTGAAGACAGGAAGAAACTCAAAGCTGAACCAGAACCTGGCTCAGTACAAACAGTCATAACTGGAGGTTTGATAGGACAGAGCAGAATGTACAGGAAGAAACAAATCAAGTAGGATTATTTTTTATGTCAATGAAAAGCAAAATAATAGCAGCAGGACAAGGAGAGCAATTAGTTGTTGACAGCATCATCTCAGCTGATGACTGCCTCCATCTGATTAATCAAAAATATACTCTGAAAAATCCACTGCAAAGAGACAAGAAACATTTTTTAAAAACCTGAAATAAACTGGTGGCTTTGTAGAGCGCAACCTTAAACTGGTAACTTATTAAAGGTCATCTTTATTCAGTTTCTCTGAGTTCACATCGGATTCAGTCATCAGTCAGAGAAATCTGATATACCATCAATAAAGGCAGGATGTTCAGGTAGGATTATGGTTTGTCTTCATTCACACATTTCAGCTGCAGCATATTTACAGTATATAGACTCACTTCCATGAACTGCAGACTGACATAAACATCTGAGCTTTTCAGTGCCATGCTACATGAGGGTAGAATTAAACTGTTGTAGAGCCTGGTGAGGACCACATCTTTTTACATTAGCAATGAAAGTATTCATCCTCCTTGAGTCTTTGTTGTATTTTATTAATATTGTGACTCATCAGCCATTTGTCCCATTTCAAGAGTTCATCTTCAGTAACTTCTCTCTGACTTATTCAAACAAAAAGCCGGCGGTCACACAACATACCGGCTTTAAAAGACAAATGAAAGTTACTGATAAAACTATAACATTAAAATCTAATGTGAAACTTTTATAGATTTTGTTCTTTATTTTTTGCTGAAAGAAAAAACAAATCCTGCTCAGCAGAGGCTGCCGCAGATAAGCATCAATAAAATATTCTTCTGCTTCTTAAAAACTTGTTGCTATAGCAATGTCCTGCAGGTCACATAAGTAAGTACAGTCTTTAGTATAAACATGCATGCTTTTCAGATGAAATTAGACATAATCACTTCTGAGAAAATACTGAGGGCTTTTTTAAAGGAAGTAAACAGTCAGACGCAGGTAAAGTCTTCTGGATGAGAGAGTTCACTCTAGTTTTGCATTGACAGGATGAAGTGATTACCAAAACTTAGCATTTCAAAATAATCAAAATATTAAGATCCTGCTAATGCTTTTCCAGTCATTATCACAATATAATGTGGATCTGAACAAAGACTCTTAAAGTCGCTATTGGAAGATAAAAACAAAACAGATGCCTGCATGAATAGTGCGGCTCTAATGATCATCATTCCAAAAACAAGGAACACAGAGAGAGGGATTCAAATCATCCTAAGAAGTATTACTTGTTACAATGAAGTACTTGTTAAAAGGCCAATGTCAAAAGCAGAAGCTTCTTAGAATATTAAGACAGCAAAACTGCAGATACAGAACAATTTGTGGAATTATCCTCTTTTCCTCAGAAGGCCGAGATACATAAAAAATAATAATAATTCCTGATGTGCTCAATCAGCAATCCCCTTTTATATCAAAGAACAAAATATTTTGCATAATATTCAAGGATTAATCAGTCTTATTGAACACTAAATATTTTTGTTACAAACCTGATTAAAATGATTTACTTCTTTAATCATAAAGAGATAAAATAAAGAGATATTTCTGTGTTTAGCACCTATTCACAACATGTCATTTGAAGGCACTTTACAGAAATCAAAGTCAGTCCAGTCATGCATACATTCAAACTGACCCTATAGCTGTCAATCAGTTCAGATCAGAAATTAATGAAAGATATAAAAAAAAATAAAATAAAAAAACGATGATGATGTCATGATTTGCAATTGTTGAGATTCGGACCCAAAAGCAGAGAGATGAGGCAGCAACTGAGTTTGATGATTTAATGAATATTTCAAGCGAATACAAAAGTCCAGGCAACACAGGTGAGCAATAGGCCAGGAGCTCAAACACTGTTAGAAATTGGCAAAGTTTACAAAACAACAACACGATGTACGACAGCTAAGATAAGGATGGGGAAAGACAGACACAGGTGGGATTAAATACACAAGAGGGAATCAGGAAACACCAGACACAACTGAGAGAAATCAGAGCAGACAAGAGGGCACAGAAACTAAATGAACACAGAAAAACCAAATCCTCACAACATTTACCCCTAAACAGATTTCTTCTGACACTTTTAAATGTTTCAGATTAAACAAATCAAAGATAAAATTATCCAATCCAATCTGGCGGTGAGGGAGTAACCCCGCCCACATGTCAGTTACATCATGGATTAACTGGTTAAGAGTTTTTTTCACACTGCAAATTTCAGTTTGTCTATCCAGATCCAGACAGGTCAGTCTCACTGTCTGACCTGCAGAAAGAAGGAGTCACTTAAATAGAACCTGAGTGACATCATGAGGTTTTATATGTGTGCCACAGTGACAGCTGACAGGCTCAACCATCATAAAGTTTCATCAGCATAGAAAGATGGAGGCCGAGAGAACCCCACATGTTTCTCTGTTCCTGACTCTGGCTTCCACACCGACCACCAGCCTGCTCCTCCTCGCTCAGGAATCCCTCAGACTCCTCGCAGTTCCTGAGGCTGTTTTCACACCTAATGACTCGGTTCAACTGGAGTCCAAAACTGCAACATTTGCTCCATTTTCAGCTAATTTCAGTCAGACTCGAGCATCTGTTTGGGCTGTATTTACCCAGAATGCTCTGACCTGCAGTCCACTTCCTGATCTGGAGCAGAACCAGGTCAACTTCTGCACTTGAGCTGCATCAAAGTTCACTCTAACCGAACCCAGACCGACCAGAGTTCACTTCTTTGGTCCATATTGGAGTTTTATTAAGAGTATGTGAGCAGCACGTACACATCACTAAGATGCGAAAAAAAAAAGAAAAAAAAAGCAGAGAGGGGGAATATTACTTCAGTGATGTGAAACAAAAAGTCATTATCAATCATCAGGTTTTGTAGGGTCATTACTCTTCCTCATTGTGTCGGGTCAGACTGAAAGGCATTCTTACCATGAGTTCAGGTCAGTACAGTTATACAGCAAAAATTGTTCCAAAGCACTTTATTAAAGAAAAACACACAAAAAAACCCATAACATCTTATTTCTAATCAGGAATATGCAGTCAGGTCAATCAGACAGACAGATTCCAAATCAATCACATCAATTCTGATTAATCCAACAAACAATCAGGTTGAGTTTATTAGTCTAATAAGTTACAAAGTTTTCTATGTATGGAAACCCAGTAGATTCCATGAAGTCACTGACTTGCAGCATTAGACCCACTTTAACCATTTTCAGTTTCACTGCAAAACTTTGGGCTGAAGTTTAAAATACGTTTAACAAGATGGCAGGAAGACTGGAGGCTTTACAGCTGCATGGAGCACAAACTGAATATATTTGAAATCAAGCAGATGGTTGATTTCAAATATCAACCATTATGTTTGCAAAGTTTTTCCATCCTTTGCAAACATAAGGATGGAAAATCTACGATAATTCATGTTTGGGATTAATGAATAAGACTGATTGTGACTCAGTAGACTGTGAGGGAAGACGATAAACGGTTCTGGGATAATTGTAAGAAGAAATTTTCTTTTTTTCATTTATTGATTCTATTCATTTATTTTATAGTTTCTTATAGTCTGATGATGTGATTGTTATTGTAGCAGCTTTTCTCGATCCAGGAAGAAATTCTCCCAACGGAGACACAAAAAGATTGGTGACTGTGGTGCAGGTCAGCTTGCTGCACGCTGCAGCTCTGCTTGCTGCACGCTGCAGGTCAGCTTGCTGAACGCTGCAGGTCTTTTTCCTTCCTTACATAGAAGTCAACTTTGGAAATTATTCCAGTTACAAAAAACATTGACAGTTATGGTGTGAAAGCTAAAGGAGCACCATCCCTCACTCCCACTAAAGTATCACTTTTAAACTAAGAAAAAAAAGATTTCAAAATGTTTTTAAAAGAACTATAAGCTACAAGCTACAAGTTGCAAGAACAGAGAAATACTGAATGAAACAATGGGAATAATTACTGCTGTTTTATCCCACCAATAAGTGATCATTCATGTGCTATATTTTGTTTTATCTTACCAAAACTGGTGTTTATTACAGCAGGTTATTAAGCAGTGAGAGTTTTACAGCTGCAGAACATTCTCTAGTTATCTGCCCCTGTCTGATCATTCTTCTTCTCTTGTACATTTCCCCTCGTCTTTCCTTCCTATTTGTTTGGTATCTTTCTGACGGATGAGAGTCCCTCAGTTGCTGACCCCTCTGCATCTAGATCATAGCTGTAATGACGAGACCAAGTGGTGCTAACATGCCTCGCAGAAAGGTCAATAGACCTGAATGGAGGAACGCGCATCGACAGAGCCATCAGTCTGGGGCTGGAGGGGCTTCGACAGCAACCAACTGCACATCAGTCATACTGGGATCAATTACAGAATCCATTCCGCATCATTTTCAGGTGCAGGCCAATCAGAAGGAGTTTATTCTCCCTTAAGGAATGAGATAAATGACATCCTCTCACCTAATCAGCCAGACAGCACAAAAACAATTTTCATTATTCATAGCAGAGCTGTGGAGGTGCATCACCCTCTGCCCCCTTTCATTAGGTACATTATTCATCATGCTACATGAAGAGGAGTTCCTCAGAGTGCTGGAGTTGCAGCGCAGCAGCAGGCTGCAGCAGGCTCCATGGGACTTCTCCTGAGCGTCAGATGTTTGGAAGCATGAGGCATGCTTTGTTAACTCACACACACCAACATGCATAACGAGACAGTATACACACACTTCTCAGAATTTCTCTTGCAGTCTCTTATTTCAGTAGAAGATAACCCAAAGTGCAGGTGAGACTGAGCAGCAATCAAAGCTGAAAGTGAAAGAAAGCAGATCGCTTCACATGTGAGAATCCCAAACAGAAAGGATTCGCTCACAACTCATTTCCTCCTGCAGTTTGTGAAACTACAGACTGACCGTCCAGCTTGGACAACCATGGCTTTTATTTCTTTATTTTGATCAAATGTTCCCTTCCTGTAAGTCACAAAATACTAAAACAGACTGCATATTGAGGTTTCTAAGATGTTGCTAATTTACAATTAGACATTTACTTGTAATAATGGGTCTTGATACCTTATGTTATATGTTATGGCTATATATCCTAGTTTGTCTCTCACCAACATAGTCAGAAATGCAGTGCACTGGAACTTTGATTTTTCAACTAAAATGTATTTTCTTGGAATTAGGATTGACCAACATGAAGCAGTAAGTAACTATGAAATGGAAAGAAAATGATATGTGGGTTCCAGATTGACTTACAAATAAAAAGCTCAAAGGTGTGGTGTGTTTTTGTTATTAGTTTATTCAATTCCACTAAGACAAAACTTTTTCAGTGCACTTAGGGCTGCAGCTCTTTTGGAACAAGTTACCAGCTTTATGAAGAGACTTTCATTTCTGTCAGTTCATCTCTACTAAACAGTTCATGCTCAGTCAGGTTGGGTGGAGAAGAACTGTAAAAAAAAAAACATTTTAATTTTACTGCTCCATATTTTATATTTAAGTCTGAACTTTGACTAGGCCATTCTAGTTAATCAATGTTGGTGTAAATCATCTCATTGTATCTATGGATGGCAGCTGGATTGTCTCCTTCATTTCATCATTTCCTGTCCGTCATATGGAGACTTTCTGTTCGTCACTGTAACTCCTCTGTCCTAAAAACATCCAGAGAAGCTGAGCTTCCATCCAACTGCAACACAGAAATGTGGAGTAATGCTCTTAAGAATCTTATTTACACTTCACAAGTGTAAAGTCACAAGAAATATGTGCTTTTTAGTTGTGGTAAAATGACAAATATACCAGTGTGGGATTAAACTGGGGACATCAAAATACATAGATATGCATGAAATCTAAAACCATATATAATTAATAATATTACCCAACATTTACTGTGAAACATTCAAAGCCCTTGTTTATTTGAAACAGCGTCAAATCACAGAAATCTTGTAACTGTCTGTCAGCCTCACCTCATTCACAAACCAGGACAAAAACTCCATTCATTGCACTAAATAACAAACACATAACTATCATTTATTTAAAAGCTGCTTGAAAACTAAGGGCTAATGAGCCCTTTATGTACTAATTCATTGGTTCATTTAATAATAGTCATGATTATGTTTGCATGTAAAAACCGATTGTGAAAAGCTCAGTGCTAGTTAGAGTAAGTGAGAGGAAAGGGGCATGCACCACATTATCAAGAAGGATAAAGTTGGTCCTTCTCTGTGAAAATCCCTCTGAGGCGTTAAATCACCGCCACATCCGCTGCTGTTTTCATAAACTTTCAGCCACCCTGAGATGTCTGTTCCCTCACCGCGCCTGGAGCCAAGCCAGCTACAATATTGTTTCATTTCTCACTGAGGTTTCAGAGGAAAGAGGCTTTTCTCCTCATTCGTACTCACAGATGTCCAGACTCAGCTCTTTATCTACGTTTTTTATACTAACACGTAGCTATAAGTGCACCCAGTTACATTTCGCTGTCTGTACACCTGCTTTCTGTCTTAAATCAATACTTGTGGTTAGGGCAAGACAGGCATGTTTATTCTTCGAGGCAGTCAAGCAGCTCAGCCCATTAGCTTGTTTGTGAACAGATCTGGGAACAGTCACCAGGCTCTGTCTTTGGTTTCCTGCTCCTCTCTGCATCCTGCTGTCAGCTCAGCTCTGCTTCGTCCAGCTAAGCTCTCCCTCTGCACATTATACAGCATATGAACCTTACCTTAATCTCAATAACTTCAAGTTTTTCATAGATAACTGAACCAGTTAGCAGACTGGTAAAGGTAAGACAAGGCACAATATCCACTTACTGAGTAAAAGTCACTCCTCCTGTATGTTTGATCTCAGGGGGGAAATTAACTGAACTGTCTTCAATCTCCTCCATTTTTTGCAACTGATTTGTTCCTGCTGCATTTTTTATTACTGAAAACAGTTTGAGCTAAATACATGTAGCAGCAAACCGACCAGTCAAGTCCCGCACAAAGCTGTGATTTGCACCGACAGCAATTATTAATCAAGTCAGTGGGGCAGGAGGAGGAAGCCTGGACAGGTTGCCACTCAATGGCAGGGCAACACACGCACACACACACACCCCCACCCACCCACACACAAGAAGGACAAGCAAACATCCACATGACCCCGACCAGTTTGAGAGACTAGTTAACTGAAAAGTCATCATTTTCGACTGTAGGAGGAAGCTGTAGAGAACCAATACATGCACAGGTATAACATGTACATTCTAGAACACTAAAGGTCACAATTTGAACCTAGAACCTTCTTGCTGCAAAGCACCGATGCTCAAAGCTTTAATAAATCATACTTTAACTGAAAGAGAGCCATCTCTGTTTATTCACTATATTTTCTGCCAGTCTCTGCTGACCAGAATGACTTTTTGAATATAACTAGTCCGTCTGGAAAAAAAATTGGAATATTGTATAAATGAACGATACTTCTTGCCAGTCTTCTCAGAAAGTGAGACTGTGGTTTTGTAGAGATTCACCACTCATAGAATAAGATATTTCAAGCTTTTATCTCTTTTGCAGTTTTAGTGATTATGGTAAAGAAAACCCAAAATTGAGTGTCTGGGAACATTAAAATAACACTTTAGACCAAATATTTAGACATTTGTGCTTTAAGCACAAATGTCAGGCGTCTGAAAAGAATGAACTCAATATTCACTCAGTATGTTACAATAATTACTGTATCGATGCAGCGTGGCATGGAGGACAGCAGCCTGTGGTTCTGATGAGGTTCTGGAAGCTCAGATTCCTCTGACAGCTGCATTCAGGTCATCTGCCTTAGTGGGACTGATGTCTCTCATCTTCTTCTTGGCAACAGTCAAGATATTTTCTAAGGGGTTAAAGGTCAGGGGAGTCTGCTGGCTAATCAGGAACAGGAACTCCATGGTCACTGAAGCAGCTATTGGTACCTTTGGCAGGTGGAAAATCAGATCAGCATGTCCATCCAGCTTGTTAACAGAGGGAAGCAGGAAGAGCTCTAGAACTTTTAAACAAATCCAAATGTGAGAACAAGTTCTGCATTTTGATGCTCATGTTGCTCCATAGTTCAGAAAGTTGACCTGATTGTGATTTTTGGATTCAGCTCATCAACATGACCCTAAAACAGATGAAAAACCCCAGACAATGTTTTGGTTGTTTACCAGTGTAATCTTCACGGATGCATAAACACACATTGGTAAGACTGGGAGAATCCATGCAGTCAAAATGAATACAGTTTCTGCAGGACACTGAGTGTCCGGGGAACTCATCAGAACACTTTGTCAACTCAAGTCGAGTTTGTTGACTCATTTTCATGGTGAATTTATGATTTAAAAACAAGCAGCTAAGCCTCTTTAGTCCCTTCATTTTCGAAGTGAGTAGCTCACAGTGACTTGACAACCTGCTTCATTTGGTGATCATCATGGCCATCATTATAGGACAAAAAGCAAACACTGCAGCTTCCAGGATTAGATGGCCAAGAAAAGTAGGCCAAGTGGAGCTGTGGAATTTGGGTTGGAGGGACAGAGATGGTGTGACGTGGCAGCAGGAGAAATATCCATTCAAGGTGTCACATTCAGGACGAAGTAGAGAAAGGGAGCGGGGGAGTGGATGGATTGCACTGAAGTAAAGAGGCTTTTGGAAACATTTCTGTTACTGCAGCTTCTGCAAAAAAAAAAAAAAAAAGCTGGGGGGTCGTACAACTGTCACATCTCTTCTTCTTCCCCCTCACTGCTGCTTTTTGGAATCCCCACCCCCAGTCTTCCAATGCTAGGGGCGCACAATGCATGCTGCAGCCCCAAGGAACAGAGCATCAGCTCAACGCCACAGCACAAGAAAAGATGGAACCGAAACAATAACGAGGCAGTGGGAAGGGGATTAGCATAGCATTGAAAGGAAAAAAAGGGATTCATTCATCAAAACACTCTGAGCTCGCTGCAGTAAAGGTGCAGACATGCATTCTGTACAGCTGGGTGTTTACTGCACACAGCAGAGAGAGCCGAAGCATTTGTATACGGTGAAGACACAAGAGTGTTCAGGGAAGAAGCTCACTCCTGGAAATGTGGGATATGTGATTCCAAACGCAAAGAAAAACAGTTTCCCCACCAACATCATGGTCCAGGTGGGTGTGTATTATGAATCCAAACACATTAACATCTTTTCTGAGAGCAGGTTTGGCTCCAGGCTTGTTTTGTCTGGTCTGCATGGAATAATGCAGGATGGTACAAGATATGGATAAAAAAAAAAAGAAAACTGATGTCAAATATTTTCAGTCAGTTTTTTCCCATGTTGCTACAAATATTTATTTTAACTCAAGATATTTCCTAAAACCAGCGGTGAATATTACAAATAGATAAATACAGTGCTTTAATTATTTTCACAACTTTAATTTATTCACATTTTGTCACATTAAAACTTTAAACTTCAATGAATTTTATAAAGATCTTATGTTATGGGCAACGCAAAGTGAACCACAGTGAAGTAGAGTTCGTCCTTCCACATGATGGCTGCCGTCCTACACTGCAAAACCTCACACCATCTCAGCCGATCCTCCACCTGAGCCGTGGCTCTCTGTAGCTCCCCCAGTGTTACCGGCACTCAGCTCCTCTGATTAATTCTCAAGTTTGGCTTGTCAGTTTCCAGATGGCTGAAACTGGAGCATAATGACCAAAGTAAAATAAGTATCAATAAAAGCACAGAAGTAACTTAAAGATTATGTATCTGTATCAAAATGACTGAGAAATATCAGAAGGTCAGATTTAAAAAAATCGGTCTGTCTTTGTTTCAGTCAGTATTACAGCTGGGACTTAAAGCACTTAAAGTTATTTCGCGATATTTGTGGTTCTATTATGATAACAATTAAAATGACAATAAAAACTATTTATCGCTTCTGTTTTAGGTAACTGTATGGAACTGACTGCATGACAGCAGTCAGAGCTCCACAAACACAAATGTCGCTGTTGATCAAACATACGTGTGTATAACACACTCATTTAGGACACCAGGAATGTGATTTATTGATACTCTGATTGATCAAACTGGAAAAAAATTTGTAAAACTAATAATACCAACAATAGGGACAGTTTTGGGGTTTTAAACATCATTACTGGTATGTATTGTGATAGTGATAAATCAAAATTTTTATCATGACAAGAAATTTATCACAATAAATGATAAACGATATGATAAATTCCCACCCTTACTCAGTATTACTGATGCAAGCAGATCGCTAGATGGAGAAGATAAAGACTTAATTTTCTGTTTGTTTTAGAAAATAATTACATGTATAGAAATAAACATCTTTGATTGAATAAAAAAGATCAAGTTTAAACAAGTCATAACAAATGTTTATAAGCATTAGGAGTTACAGGAATTTTAAGCACAAACCGGTTTCATAAAGTCAAATCACAACTAAATAAGACACTTCACATCATCATTCTTATTCTCGTCCGAGAAGCGAGCAGCTTCGCTGCTTGAGCCAACTGACTCATAATCCATGGCGCTTTTCATTTAGCTGGAAGAGCAGTTGGCGAATAGCGATATGGAAATGAGAGGAGCTGATCAAAGCTCTCCCCCACTGGATGAGCTCCTCATCTGTCTCTCCAAGGACTCTCAGTCTGCCAAGCGCTGAAGCTCCTAATACAGACGTTTCAGCACACATGCCCAACCAGTCGCCATCATTAAAATTTCATTCTGACATGCAGCATACAGATTCCTGTGAGCCCTACAGGTTCAGCCGTATCCACCTGACTGACTCCGATGCGCCTCGCCTTCTCCCTTCCTCACATTGCCCTGTTGATTGGACCGGGCCGCAGTCTGAGAGGCAGCTAGGAATCAGAGGATGAGTGACTTATTAGGCCACTTCTGAGAGGAAAAGGGCCGGTCCTGGTGAAACTGAAGGCAGGAATTTAAATATAGATATCGGCTTATCGCAGCCTGAATTGTTCCTGTCAGAACTGAAAAACGGATAAATAGGCTGCACGGAGTTTCTAGAAGAGGAGGGAATTATTTTAATAATATCTCCTGGATATTCTTACAACATGGGAAATATTATGACTTTAAATGCTCAATGTTTTCATTGGCTTGTTTTATACTAGCTTTTTCATGTACCTTTATAAGACAAACAGCTCATTTTCATTTTGTTGATCAACACAGCAGCAACAGTAAAAAGCAAAGTGTTGATGATTCCATGCTCAGAATGAGGAATTTCTGTTTGTTTATAATCTTTAATCATAAACAAACTTGTGAAAATCTTAACAATGTTTTGATCACACATCTATAAATATTTGTACCACATGCCTGAAAAGTTACTTCTTTCCAAAGTAACCATAAACTTTTGTAGCCAGAGCTACAAAAATTTTGGACCCAGTGTGACACATAATTCCAACAACAGGGACAGTTTTGGGGGGTTTAAACATCATTAATTGGTATGTATCGTGATAGTGATGAATCAAAATTTTTATCATGACAAGAAATTTATCACAATAAATGATAAACGATATGATAAATTCATGATAAGTTCACACATTAATCTTTGATTTAACCATGAATAATATGATGTAATAATGAGAAAAACTGGGAGATTTGAAAGTAGTTACTTTCATACAGACGAACATGTGGTTGTCATATAGACAGTTTCTGTAGGATTGAGCTCCTCATGAGGAATTTATCCACTTTTTGCATTTTTCCAGCCTCTGTTTAAGTTTTGCAGATGGAATAAACTCTCTTCCTCCCTCTAAATGCTCTGGGTAAAGCATGTTGTAATTACATATTCCTCACTGACAATATTTTACCTCTTTTTTCCAGATTATTTATCAACAAATCTTTATGATGAAGCCCATTCTTAACGATAAACTTTGATGGTAACACTTTATTTGATGGGGTGTGCATAAGACTGACATAACACTTGTCATGAACATGAAAGATTCTTTATGAATGTCAAGTGTCAGTCGGTAAATAATGACACTTATAATGCAAAGGTGCTCTAAAAGTTGCATTGAAAGTCCATTAGAAGTGCCAACTTTGCATTAAAGTGTCATTATTTACCGAATGACACTTCATGACAGTCATAGACATTCATAAAGACTCCTTCATGTTTATGACAGTGCTATATCAGACTTATGTATGCCCCATCAAATAAAGTATTACCACTTTGACTGAGGTTCAGTTCCTCCAGGTAAGAGCCGTCAACCTCTGGACGAATTGAGACTGCTGATTGGTCAGTTGCTGACAAACTGATTGGATTGATAAATCAGTTGCAGCATGGCAGCTGGTGTAATACTCCTGATAACTAGAATCAAACTGGAACATATACAGATGACTATCTCAAAAAACTGAACTGAACTAAGTTAGTGAAGCCCTCGGATGGATGATCTTTAAGTTGCTCTCTCAGTTCTGTATTCCAGGAGGTAAACTAAACCAACTGTAGTCAGACAGAAACAAATCTGAGTCGGTTTGACTTCTTAGAGCTCTGTGATTTCTGAGCCCCATCAAGCTGCTACTCTTGTCCATATAGTGTTTAAATTCTCATTGTTTTGTGTTTTCACAAATACAATAAGATTTAAGGATCATGTCCGATTTCTGGTGATACACTGGATCCTGTCGTTCGCTCTGTAACCCGTCTCTTTACTGGACAAACCCCCAGAAGGAGTTCCTGCCACTATATAAATTTACTCCGTTTTTCATTCCATAGATTTTACTGTTGGCTCAAAGCTTAACATGAAGCTCTCCTGAAGCAGCGCTGCAGTGTCTGTGTGTCTTCTCTGTGTTCCCACACCTCCAGTAAGGCCTCTGTCATACTTCACCCCAATCCGCAGTCGACATGTGGTTATGTGGTTACAAGATGTTTGTACTCACACACACCTATCACACACACATCAGACAACCGGGAGACGCCCCTCCCACTCCAGTATACATCACACCCTAAGCATATGTGATGTGCCATAGCAAAACCAGGAACAAGTTACAAGAGCAGAAACACAGAAAAAACATAAAAACCAACAATTTCCAATGAGTTAGAGTGGTCCAATAAAGTCCAAACTGAAATCCTACTGAGAGGCCATGTCAAGATTTGAATTTTAGATCTCCATATGCTCTTCATCCAATATGTTTTATGAAATAAAAAAGGAAGAAAGTTAAATTTACTGTTAGAAAAACAGGCTTTGAAAAGTAGCAACTGTTTTAAACAAAGGTGCAAAATTATTCCTTTCCTTTAAATTCCTGAAACTGAACAGTGATGTTTACAGTCTGTCTGTCTGCAGCCTCGATGCTCCGCTTCACAAACAGATGACAGCATTTCTCTGCAGTGCAGCTACACACATCTCTCTTCTGGAGATTTCTAAAGTGCTGACTGCTTTAACTGAAGCATAAAATGCCAAAAGGAAAGTCATGACAGGCCAGGCGGTCTGTTGAGAGATTATCAATAATATAGTTCAGTCGGACCATTTAACATAATGTGGATCAGGCCGGGCGCTGACACTCGTTATGAGCTGTGTCGAGGCTTGGGGGAGAAATCAATGCATGCTGAAAATGGACAAAGAGAGAAAGCTGGAGAACATAACTCGTGTAAAAATAAGATGTTAGAACTGCTGTGCAGCACACTGGAGCAGCAACTCGGAAAATCCTTCATGCCTTGATGTAAACAGTACAGTGTGTAATCAGCAGCAGCCGTGTGACAACTCAGCGCAGTGTAATTTAGGCATGCTATTTAAGGACAAACACTGATGGGGCTCTATTGTGCAATCCTTCATTAAAAGGCAATAAGAGGAGTAATCTGTTAATGACTTCCCCTGCAGTTAATGAATGTTTCTTTGTCTACTAAGGTCTTTCTACAATAACATCCAAACAATGCCAGGCATTATCCCACAGGGTGTGAGGGGAGCTGCTGTGTATGTAGTGTTGATGTTTTTACGGAGCTTTTGGGAATATGTGACTGATTTGTGCAGTCCAAATGGAAAAAGCAAACAAAAAACAAAGATGAGAATTTCCTCTGCCAAAGCTGCAGCTTGCAGAGTCCTGGGATCCTCTGGCCTTGGACATGAAGTCCAGGCTTCCAGGTCAGCCCTGGCAGACTCTGGTTCTGTTCAGAGTTAGTTCAGAGTGGGGTAAGATTCAAGCTAAGGACATGGGTTTTGTTAAGAATGTTTAATAACTGTTAGAAAATTCAGATGAAAGAAAAAAAAGTCAAACATAAAACCATGTATTTTGTGTGTGGAGGAAAGTTCTGGTACTGATCTATTTGGGCCTCTGATTGAACGTCCTGTTTGGTTTAGTCAGTATATAATCCAGAATGCAGACAAAGCAAATAGAAAAGTAGAGAGTGCTGTCTCCTTTTCACTTCTTCAGGTTCACAATCTGTGGTTGTGATGCAATCTGTTGCATCATATGCCCAGGCATATATGTTGTGCTCTATATTTTCTCCCTTCCTGGTCCGGTCAGTGTTGGAAATGAAAATTTGTTTCAACCAACTTACAGGTAAAATAAAGATTTAACAAATAAATAAGCTGTATGGTACATGGTCTGCAGCTGAATAGCATTTTATCAAGTCAGAGGAATCCAAAGTGTTTTGCTCATTCACCTGCCTGGGGCAGACTGACAGAGGTGAGGCTCCTGGGCGCTTCGACCACCAGCAGTAGGTAAGGCAGGTGAAGTGTTCTTGCTCATGGACACATCGACAGAGGAGGATGGAGTGGGGATTCAAACCAACACCCCACCAGTTCCAGGATGAACTCCTGTCCCCCTCAGCCAACGTTGCCCCACAAGCTACAACTTCAGCTGACCTGAAAGGAAATTCATTTGTTTGTTTTAATAGCAGTCAACACCACAAAGGGTTTGAGGAACTGACGTGTTCTCATTGTGGCGCCGTGAATGAGCCGTCCTTTCTGGCATTGGAACCCTCTGCCTGCTCAGGCCTGGTCAGAACAGGCTCTGCTGTGTTACTCTGAATCATTACTGTCTTTTGGCAAAAAGTCATAGTTGGGCTGAAACAGCTGTTATCTGATGTAAAACAAGACAAACTGCTCACACTCCCTGAACAGTAATAGCATGCTAACACAAACACACTAATCAAATATTTGTGTCAGTTTGTTATTGGTGTTTTTTGATTTGTAAAAGAAATATTCAACTGGCGAAAATAAACTGAGCCGGTGCCATGTGAAGGGCCTCATTCCTGAATGTGTGCCACTGTTTCTGCAATGTTTTGAAGAGGCATGCTCTGCTTTGATAGACTTTAAAAAGATAAGAAGAAATACAGCTGGAATCAGGAATTCTTTCTGCTGCTGTGGTAGTCGTGCTAAAATGCTGCATAGATCTAACAGTGGCAACAGCATTCTGATAACCGTGAATTCATTTCCCACTTTTTCACTCTCTGTGTTTCAAAAATCCACATCAACTGAGGCTAAAAAAGCTAACTATCATGTTGGATCCTCAGAAAAGAAGAGATTTCTTTTGCTTTAATCCTCTTACTGGTTCCTTGAGTAGTTTTTTTTTTTTTTTTTTGTCAGAGCTAAACTCTAAAGTCCTTATTCATCTGCTCTCTTTCTGCAGACGACATGAGCTGATATTACAGATGTAATTTGTGTTGATGGTAATTGCAGTGTCAAACTTCTAAACACCAGAGCATAGGGAGAAATCTGACATGAACATGTCCCTTATTAGTTAGTTATTAACTATGCCATTCATTTGGCACATTTCACTTTCTTTTCTCTAGCAATGACAGGGAAGCAAATTAGACTGACATCCTATTCTATTCACTGTACAAAGTCTGTTAGTGAAACTCAATGAGTGATGCTTTTAAAGAAGTTTATTTTACTACCAATTATCTGCTGGATGGTACAAAAATGTCACTTTACTAACCAGTTATTGTCAGTTCTGCACTTGACTAACTTCAGAAAATTTATATATACTGACTGTGAAAGAAAACAGAGCCAGTGACAGTACATTTGCATCAATGTAGCAGATGGAAGTTGGGATAATTCAATGGAGGCAGAATCACTGCATGAACAATCAGCAATTCCTTCAACAAGAAACCTTTGGGCTGGATCTGACCTGTGTAAGGACCAGCAGGACACAGTGGGTTGAAGTGATGAGTATGAGATGAGTATGAAGTGCGTGATGATGTCACCAACACTATTATAACCAAAACCTGCTTTTATTTCCTTCTTCAAACCCATTGGCTCCTTTTATGCTATATGATTTCAGAAGGTTAAATGGCTCAGTTGGCTTAAAGAGAGACTTATTGTGACTTTATCATTGAAAATCTGAGTGAAGAGGCCCATCATCTCTGTCTCACTTAGGCTGTGTTCACACTGCAGCTTGAAGTGACCTAATTCTAATTTTTTTGTCAAATCATACTTTTTTGCCGTGGTCATTCGCAATTCCGAATTTATATGCGATCTGTATGCGATCTCCAGTGTGAACTGAAAACCACCTGAAAGTGTCCTGCATGCATAGTAGAGGGCGCAACAAGGTCACACATAGAGAGCTTGCTCAGTGTTTGAGGAAGAAAACGTGGACGCTAACAGCGGAGCATAGCTTACGATTTTGAAGTTGTTGTCTGACCAGAACGTTAACAATTTCATCCTCATTATAGTTCATAGTTTTTTGTTGTTTTTTTGTCCCACTTCTGAGTATCAATGACGGTCAGGCTGGATGGATGCGAGCTGGCCATTCAGATTCAGGTCACAGTTCAAAAGATCGGATACATGTCAGATATCCAAGTGGCCTCTGGCCTGGGTCACATTAAAAAAAAATCTGACTTGTGTTGTTCAGACAGTCATTAAAGATCACATACAGGTCGCATCATGGCAAAAAGAAAAATTGGATTTGGGTCACATCATGCTGCAGTGTGAACGTGGCCATAATTATTACTTGATCTGCTTATTATTGATTGATTATTTGTGTAACACAAGTTCACAACACATAGCAAAAAAGCATGAGTTCAATCAAATCATATTAGGTACAGATTTGGAATATTTCAAGTCAAGAACATACAATCCAAACCAAAACAAGCTCTAAAAAACGGTTGTTTAGCAACTTGTTAAACAACCAATACCGATGCAGTGAAGTTCAATTTATTCAAATAAGTAAGAAAAGTTTCTATCTGAGGAAACTCAGCACATTGTGTCTCTGATCATTACTACTGTAATAACTCATTTAGTGTTATTTAACTCATCAAATCCAATGCTTTTTCGTAATTGTATTCTTTTATTATGAATCTAAATGATGAACCTAACATAAACACGTTATATAAACATGTGTTTAACATAAACACATAAACACATCAATGATGGTGATAAGCTTAAATCAAATGTAGATGCTAAATGTCTTCAGTTTTTCTCACATGTAGATGTAAATGAATCGCATGTCAATTATCTAAGAGACGCCGTCATTCTAGCTGGAAACTCATTTGACTTTACTTTTTGTTTTGCTTTATTTTTGGTGAGGTGACCCGGTGCACCCTACAAGGTGCCTTATAAATAAAATACATTGTTATTACTCTTATTATTGGCACTGTCGGAAGCAAACAAGCAGGGGCCATTGTCACTGTTATTTAGACAGAAGCTAGAAGTCTGCATTTTATTTATGCAAATCTGCATAATACGTATTTATGTGCCGGGGCCAGGCGGTGCATGCAGCACCTACAAATGTGGATATATGAAGAAAAGGAGCGTTGCCACATGCATCTGCACGGCTTTTATACATCTGAAATTTTTTGTGCACCTAATGTTTCAATATTTGTCACTATGACAACTTCTAGTGTGACAGCTGTGCACTCCTTTTTTTTTCTTAAAGTTTCATTGGCAGCTGCACACTCTCTTATGCATGAAGCCCCAAATGATTTCATGCTGCCCTCCAGGTTAGTATTCTGGATTTTTTCTGGTACCTTCACTTTTCTTCCTCTTGTTAAATATGTAAAGAGGTGAGGAAAACTGGGCTGTGTTTCCTGTTTGCCACCAGGTTGTCATTTAGTTCCTGAGAGTGTTGGTCTGAAAACACCTCTCCTTTCAGGAGCATACGTACAAGATAACAGAATTTAAAACTGTTCTTTCAGCTGCATTGCTGCAATGTTCAACCAATGTAAACAAGATTCCATTCAGGAAATGCTGTTAATTAAACATCTTAATCCCAGTAATGGATGTACCACTGTGGCTCAGTGGAGACCCTGTCTTTATCGAGCTGACTTTGTGTGAGGAGTTGAGTTCGACACAACGTGCTGCTGAGTGTTTGACTGAAGATCCAGCTCTTGATGGCAGGATAATCAGCTTCCAATCCCTCTCCGCTTTGATAGCAACCCCAGGGCCTTTATCCAGTCCAAGAGCCCTCATTAAAACCCCAGCCGAGAGTCCAGACAGGCCCTGGCACACTGTGTCCTTTCCTCACAGTACACAGAGACAAACCATGGTGGGAAACTGGCAGAGATTAAGACTTATCGGCCAAGTTTTGTGATGTTGGATCACAAAGATAAAGCAAGCATCTCAGTACGCCTTGAAGATTCCTTTCTGAGTCTCTGTTAAATCCAAGAACTTCTCTTGTCTCTCTACGTAAGTGGTAGCTTGTACAATATGTATTCAAATCATTTCAAAATATGAATTCAAATCATTTCAAACATGATTTGAATTCATGTTTACATTAAGTAAACATTGTTTACTTAATGTTTACTTAAGTAAAAGTTTACTTAAGTAAACATTAAGTAAACATAATGTTTACTTATGTTGCATTAGTAAACATAAGGCCAGCTAATGTTTGAAGGTGGTCTCTAGCTTGTACTGCTAATAGTAGTATGCAGTCTGGTTACTAAGGTTTTCTAAACAAGGAACAAAAACATTTTCAGACTAATTCATTAACTCTTAGTTAACTCTACTGTCTCATGGACCACAGACTGTGTGTGGCATCATTTTGTCCATTCAGACCCCAGAGGGCTACAGATTCCTGCTGATGTTTAAACCACATTTTTTGACCATGTTCCCTGAAGTGGAAAGTACAATAATACTTTTATAGTATTATTAAGAAAACAGTGGGTCAGATCATGAGGAGGAAGACACATTGAGTTTATAAAAAATAAATAAATAAAGTGAGTAGAGATCTGCTGTTTTGCCTGTGTGGATAATTTACACCAGAGGGACAACAATGATATAAAAAACTCCATTTATATTCTGGAAAAGTAGCACTTAATTTTTCCATCTTCTCCTCTGAGCATCTATAAACCAGCACATTATCACCACTCTGGTGGTGAAAACTGCATGTCTTTGAGTGAAACATTCAGCTGATGTGTGTTTGTCTGTACGAGGGTCAAACAGCCTGCGTCCATGGATACAGGTTGATGTTATTACCAGATTTAAGATTAGAGATTAACGGGTCAGGGAATAAATGAACACCCCAACGTGTTCCTGCTTCTCTGTCATCCACATTGATTAATGTTTTCTGAACAGCGATTCTTTCTAAAGTGTTCCATACTGTCTCATTTACAGTGATGCCAGTGGAATTTTTGATATCAGTGAGAAAATTAATATTGCAATATCAAATGATGACGTTATGTAACTGAGCCTGTGCAGCGTGAGGCGCTGTGTGGTGATGCTTCCCAACTGCCATAAAAACAAAAACGAAGCTGTTCAGCTGGTTTACAGCTGAACAGCTTCAGTAGCTTCAGGAGTGTTTTGGCCTCTGCAGCTCCCGTACCCGGCGTTACCTGGTTTCACAGAGCTCAGCTCTCTGTCATGTTGACATACGGAGTTACAAAATCATTAAAATAGATCTCTTTTTATGGATTAAACATTTGGTTTAATCTGTTAGATGTGTTTTTGTAGAATTCTGCAACTGAATAATTAGCTTTACAGGTAAACTAAAGAAATATTATATCACATTCTAACAGGATTACTCTACTGTCACAAAGTAAAAAATACTTAGAAAAGCAAAATTATTGACTGGTCAAAATTGTTAACTAAAGGCTTAAGACTCACTCTCTCAAACATTTGCATTTGTCACAATTTCTTTTGTGAAATATAAAAATGTTAAAAATATTAGCTGACGCTTAGTCAGTTCAAATCAAGTGATTTGAACTTGATTTGAACTGACTGCTTTTGTAGGTTCTTGACAATGAAGATAATTGAATATAAAGCTGTATGTAGTGTAGCATGGTGCAGTTATGAGCCCTGGTTTCACTTTCTGCCATATTTTCTTTGGCATAACCAATATTATTGTCCAAAACAATGAAAATCAGGTTTAAATTTGGGTTGAATGTGTTTAGAACATGAAAACTGGTGGGCATGTTTAAAGTTTGATGTTCTGAGTTATAATCCTTTGAATAATTTATCGTCAAAACACAATGAAGAAAGTCTAAATGTTAGAACCTGAGTAAAACTCCTCCGTCTTTAACTCTGATACATCTTGCTAACCTTTTAAATGTGTCTAAGAATAAGCTGAAGTTCTCCACTGAGTCTTCTGGAGCTCTTTAACACGATTCATGTTGCCAAGCGCAGGATTTTCACCAGCATCCATCCTGGACGTGTTTCTGTTTCCAGGCTGTGCCGCAGCTGCAGAGCTTCTACCATAACATTATGAAACTGACCTAATTTCCCAGCTTGCTGCAGGCGGTGATATGGCTCCTTTGTGATTTCAGTTTTAGCCTAAATAATTGATTCAGTCCTGCTTTGTCCATAATGTTTCCTGTTAAATTTCTGCCAGTGATGGCAGACTTATAGCTTGTGCCATTATAAATAAAATCAGATAAATGTGTAATAACTGTTGTTTCCATGCAGTCGCAGACTTAACACAACTCAGTTTTGTTTCTGAAAACATTTTTTTTTTCCTCAAGGCTACGTTCAGGTCAGGTTTAAGCAGCAGCGCTCATTACGCTTGCAGCACACAGGCAGATATGTTTCCATTTCTGTTCCAAAGATGAATAAGTTCCAAACAGTTGGAGGCTAAAATTTCATTTTTTTTAAGAATTCTGTACTGACCCAACTTTAAACATGTCCACATGGTCCTTGAACATCTCAGTAGATCAATGTACATTCTGTGTAACTGGAAGCATGTCAGGCTGCCTAAATAAATCCAAGAATAAAAACGTCTTCCAGTGCTGATAGAAACGTCTCCAGACTTTTTCACATTCTGTTTGACGCGTCTACCCAGGCGCCCAGCCCAGGGTCTGATAAAACATTCAGAGCAGGATCTCCCAGCCCAGTGCTGCTGCAGCTGCTGCTGCTGCTGCTGCTGCTGCTGCTGCTGCTGCTGCTGCTGCTGCTGCTGCTGCTGTTGCTGCTGCTGCTGCTGCTGCTGCTGCTGCTGCTGCTGCTGCTGCTGCTGCGGCGGTGACGGCTGCAGCTGTTCTTGTGATAAGGTCCCTCCTCCTCTAATTAAAGCCAGTCAGCCCATGCTGGAGCTGCCTGAGTGAGGAACCTGCAGAAACTGCTGGGGAAGCCACTGAAATATTAAGATGTGTAGAGAAATGGAGACATTCTGCTGTCAGCCTCTCAGCTTTGCTTCCCTTACTGCCTGTTAGGACATTTATCCTAATAGTACCGGAGAACCTGAAGGGTCTCGACTGGGTTTCAGCCAGAGGGAGTTTGAAGAGACGATAACAATATTTTCCAAACAAGTGGAGCCATCTTGATATTAGACTTTTTTTTTTTTTTTTTTGCCTAATAGACTATTTTACAAACAAATAAATCCACATATAAACACTATAAAACATTTTTTCTAAAGGACAAAAATACTTTTTGGAAATACAAACACACCTTTTGCTCAACAAAGAACCTTCAACACATTCCACAAACCTCCATCCCGTACATAGCAGCTATGGAATAAAATCCCTCTGATCAGCAGGTTGCTCTCTTCTAGTCTGCCAATCATTCATCTCTAAATATTTAAACTCTTTCCTACAAGAAAAGACCCAAGCTTGCAAGATGTTTGCTCTAGCATTGCATACAGTGTGTTGCAAAAGTACACTTGAATGTTTTTAGATTTTGTCATGACAACCATAATCTTCTAACTCATGTTATGGGAAGTGCATGTGATGGATAAACATGAAGTAGCTCAAACCTTTGAAGCGTACATAAAATGATGCATAGTTTTACGAATGTTACTATGATTAAATATCAGAACACCTTGGAATTTTATATTCAGACCCTTTTACTTCAGTATTCCTGAATAAAATCTAGAGGGACAAACTGTGTTCTAAATCAATCAGTAGAGTCCAGATGCATGTCACTCCCAGACCAGGAAATCAGCACTCAGCTGGACGATGATGATTCAGACCACAGTCCATCCTATGATGTGATGACTGACCCACTGACCCTCAGTATTAACATCCACACGCATTCTATTACTAAATCAGCTTTCTATCACAATTATCAGCTGCAGTTCATCCCAAATGCTGCTGCCAGAGTTCTGACCAACACCATGAAGACAGATCATATCAGAACCAGTTTGTTTATCACTGCAACGACTTACACAATCAATCAATCAATCAAATTTTATTTGTATAGCACATTATATCAGCAAGGCATTTCAAAGTGCTTTACATCATATCAGAAACAGAAACAGCAGCAGTGAAAACAATAAAACAACAATAAAAAGAAAAACAAAAAAACATTACATTTAGTCAAGTTCCATTAATGAATTTATGATTAAAAATGTATTGTGATATATAGAGAAAAATAC
>CAEGAG010301106.1:0-16728 GCA_903067065.1 Brachyrhaphis terrabensis | reverse complement strand
TTTTTGGGCGTCTGGTAGCCGCCCCTTGGAGGGGGGGTACTGTCAGGTTCTATGTTTTTCTGTGTTTTTCGAGTTCTCTGTGTTTTTCTGTGTATTTACTACTAGTTTCTGTGTCTCTGTGCTCTCCGTGTTGTCCTGTCTCCCCGTGATTGGTTCCCAGGTGTGTCTTGTTCCCTTGATTACCCTTTGTGTATTTAGTCCCACCTGTGTCCTGTGTTCCTCGTCGGGTCCTCGTCTAACGTCATCCTGTTGTTCGTCAGTCCGTTGACTGCAGTCCTTCGTGTGCCCTGTTGCTACCAGTGCTGAGCCGCTGTATTCCGCTCTGCTGTGCTGCCAGGTGTATGGACTTTCTGTTCCTCGTTTGTCAAATAAATCCAACATCTTACTGCTACCTGGGTCTCCAGCGTTTTGCCTCACCTCCACCACACCACTTCGTGACACCATGATGTGGTTTTTCTCACAAATATGCTATAAAAAATATTACAACTGCATTTTTACTGGGATTAAATTGCATGTAAGTGAACTCTATTTGCGACTTTAATTGAACTTGATTGTTTTTAAGTATATCACATTGGGTTGACTACACCTACATGCCACACTTTCCATATATATATATATATATATATATATATATATGTGTGTGTGTGTGTGTGTGTAAAAAAAAATATTATATCCTTTTGTTTTACAGTTATACACTGATTTGTAATGGTCTATCACCTAAAGGTGTGGCACTGTAAAGCAGCAAAATCTAAAAATGAATTGACAGGACTCCTGCAAGACACTGACTGTTTTGAGCCTTTGAAAAACTGCACTTTTACAATACAATGGATGTAATAGTTAATCAAATGTTTTACTACCATGTCTTAAGTAAATTGAACAAGCACACAACAATTGTCAATTGTTTACTTCTGATCAGGATAGCACAGGAACGGGTCCATATCTCCTGTGGTCACTGGGCAAGAGGCAGGTTTACCCTGGACAGGTTGCCAGTGCATCACAGGACAGCACAAAAACATGCTGTACAAATACCCATGCACACATGCAATGCTAATTTTGGCAATATAAAGATGCCAATTGAGTTAATGTGCATAGTTTTGGGTTGAGAGAGGAAGCCAGAGTGCCTGGAGACAAAATGGCTGGCAAAACCCTGGGAAAACCTCTAAAATCCATGAAGAAAGGTTTTAAACTCAGGACCTTCATATTACAAGGCAAGTCATAAACCCTGCAAAAATTTTGCCAAAATTTGCTCAAGGCCATTTTGAAAGATTACAAGAAAGTTTGACTCCTTTGAGGTAAAATACACCAACCAAGGAAAGAATTTTGAACAGTACTGTAAATATTAAAACTTGACACACATGTAATTTCAGCAGCGATCCTCTTTAGAAGACTCCAGATCAGCACCTGCTGAACTGGAGTCTTTATGGGTTATTGCTCATCAAAACATATTAACTATAAAACAGCAACACATGTTGCTATGTTGTATAGCTAATGTGTTTTGATGTCGAGCAATAAATTCTCAATAAAGATGCCACAGGGTGAACAACATGTGCAGACAGTTTATTGATCCGGTCTCCTGTCAGGGCATCCAACACATACACACAAGCAAACGCACGCACACGTGCAAAATTTCACTTAAGAACAGAGCAACAAAGCCTCTGTCTGATTTCTTAAATTTTACTCTTTTTTATAATCAATGTAACACCAACACTCAATTGGATCTAACATTTTCATTGAAGTAGGAGCTGTGGCTGTGAGAAAGGAAACCAAAGCTGCAGTACACTCACAGTGACACGCTCATGGGGAGAGCCACTCAGAGGCAAGCACTGATTCCTAGTTGAAAGTGTTTAGGGGGAGAGCCTAGGCAACATAGACAGACCATATTTATAGCCAGGGAAAGAAATAATTCATTGTGATCAAAGTGCAGATCATGCTCCATTCCATCACAGAGCAGATGTGGCAGAATGAAAAGAGCTTTCTTTCTTCTCCACCTGCTCTCTAGTGGCTTCCCAAATGGTAACAGTGAGGCAACTTTATCTGTGTGAAGCCTCTGTGTGTTCTCCGCTTGCTCTCAGGTGGCTTTACTTTAGACGCCTCAAAGTGGTAACAAGCAGCAATAAAATAAGCGTGAGAAAAAGCCTCCCACATGCAACATGTCTTTAACATCAGTGTGATGACTGAATATCAGAGTATGACCCTGCAGCGGGATGATGGTGAAACTAAAGTGCTTAGATTTGAAGCAGATAGCCCAGAACAAAAGAAAAGTATGTGAAAAGAGGTTGGTAAGGTCGAAGCTTCCAGAATACGTAAAAGGAGGCTTAATGTTAAATGTACTTTGCACTGGTGTAACTATAGCAGGTAACACCAAAGACAACAAAATGACCAAGCATATCTTACATCCGTTTTCCCCTCCTTACTTATTTGACTTTACTCCCTCCCTTCTCACGCAAAATTTCCCACACAATTTTATTCCTTTGTTTTGTTTTTCCTCTAGTGTTTCCTCTTCCTCTCTCTCTGCAAACATGCAGAACTGCGTCTTCCAGTCTCATTTCTCTCTTTCTCTTTCCCTCCCACACTCAAACATTCACACATGCCTGTTTCTTTCTCTTTTTTATTTCCTGTCTTTGACTGTTTTTACTTCCCTGTCGTTTCCTTCAGCATCCACACACTGCAGAGGCTGCCCTTCATCTTCTCTTTCATTTCTTCCTCCTCCCACACTTTTCCTATCACTACTTTCATGCAGTGGAACCTGTATAGAGGCGCCTGTATCATTCGCTCTCGTATTCTCTTCCTGCCCAATCACTCCTTAAACATGCTCATACTCTCTTCCTTCTCTCCAGTTTCTTCCTCGTGTCTCTCATCCTCTCTCCCTCCCACAACCACGTGCGCACACAAGCAAACGACACCGGCCGTCCAGCTTCCCGGACTCCCAGCTGGGCTTGGACAGCCCTCTTCCTCTGGCCTTTCTGGGCCATCTGGAGTGCAATGTCCCTGCTCTGCTGGTCTCCTGCCAGCAGCTGAGCCTCCCGGGGATGAACGCACCATCTTCAAGCACAATTTGTACGCGTCAAAGCTCTGCTGTGTGTCCGGTGACCCATCTGAGTGAAGTCATTGAGTCCTGAATTTCCCTCCTCAAAGGAGCCTCATTCTGCTTTGATGACACCTGCACTCTGTGTCCAACTGCAAGGACAATGGCACAGTAATTGATTAAAGCTGCTGGGCAGCCTTATTAGCAGTTAGTGCTCTGTTTATGGTCATGTTGATAAGTTGTCCTTGCATAAAGAGGGAATGTCACAATTTGGCTCAAAAGTCAACCATTAGGAAAAATACACCATTCAATATTATAACTCATTTAATTTAAGAAAGGTAAGAATTTAAATATATATACACACACACACATAGAGGCAGCAACATAATACCTGTTAGCTGTGTTAATGACAACTGTAAATGCAGAACCACATTTGGACATTCAACATTCTCAGTTGAATTTTTTGGTCAGAGTAGAAAAGATGTGTGGAAACAAGTCAGCCTACAAACATGACTGAGTTACGGCAGTTAAATCAGGAGGACTGAGCCAAAACTCCAGCAAACTAAATCAAATTCAAGATATTTCCCCATCACATTGTTTAAAACGCACCGTTCCTGATATTAGTTTTTTCCGTCTGTGGAGCAACGAGTCACACAGTTCTGCTCTCCAGCACTTGTTGCTGGGTAAAAGAATTCTACTGCTACTCTTTTCCTACATTACTCAAAAAACAACAAAAAAAATTCAGTTTCATTTTCACAAAATAACAAAGGATGTCAGTAAATGCTACGTGTAACTATCCTTAAGCCTGTTGTTATAAATAGCTCTAAGAAATCGTTATTTACAATTTCATTGAACATCCTCTATTGTAACAGAGGAACATTTGACTGCACTTATGCACATTCAGTTATCTACTACTCTATGAATGATACATACGGCTGTCATTTGCACTGCTATCTGAACTGCTCAGCACTGTTTATTCTTTTGATTCAAACTTCTAAGTCCTATTCAGAAACTTCTCATTCAGTTATTTAATGTGTGTTTTTCTTATTTATCTATTTTACTTTTAGGTGACCTAACCTGAAACGTTTTTCCTTCAGCCTGAACCTGCAGCTCAATGTGATATCAAAACAAAAGTGTGATGAAAAAGAAATCAGCAAATAAAGATTCACCAGTCACTCTCATACTGATGCCTTTTAGGTCTGACCTGCTAATTACAATTGTCCTGTTGATATGAAGAAAAACAAAACATATTATGCTATTATGCACGACATTCAGTATATCGGTATGTTATTTTGAGAAATTATTGATGCTGCTATGAAATAAAAAGCCAATTAAATCACAATTCAAATGGAACAAAAAGAAAATTCGGTAGCATTAGATTCACTGACAGCAATTTATGCACTTTAAATCAGACAGGTGTCCATATTCAACTTCTGTAAAATTCGCAGGGCTGGCCTACTAATTGGACTGTGACACATAAAAATAATAAGTGTACAACAGATTAGCTATAATTTTAAATCCAATATAAAATAAAGGAATTAAAAGACTATCAGAATTAACTAAAAATACTTTAAGTTGCATATATTTGGGCGATGGGTTTAGAGATTAAAGTGGCATGTGTTTAGTTTTTAATTATTTCAACAGGAAATAATTCAAAATAGAAAAAACCCAACAACTTTTAATTCTCAGCTTTTCACCTGCCAAACATGAGACAGATCTGATCAAGAAATCTGCCAGTTCCAACCTCCTACCCCTGCCGGATTGATGCATCTATAATTAGTGACTGTGGAACAAATTGCTCAGCTTCATCTCAATTAGATTTTTTTCTAATCTACTAGTGGTTTGCAAGTTGGACACAATAAGACACAAAATGTTGTGCAGGGTGGATGTGAGTAACATTAAGTTTTAAGGTCACAGAGACCAACAATGCACTGGGTTTCCTCTTTTACTGATCCAAATAAGAACACTTAACTGTTTATAATGTTCCTTATGCAGCAATAATGGAAGCAATAAACAAAACATTTAAAGTTTCCACAACTTATTAACTCCAAACTTACTGTGCCAATTAACTAGACTCATTGATATTTAAGAAAGGAGATAAAAAAAAAAAAAAAAAAGATTAAATTCTAAATTATGGAAAGTTAAAAAAAATAAAAATAAATAAAGGCAAGATACAAAAACAAATTGCATTTCTGAGTGTGAAGAGGCTATGAAGTATTGAGGCGAGAAACTTTGTCAATCTATTGGTTAAAACTTGAATAAAGGCAAAGCATAGGCAACAGACACACTCGGAATCACATCGTTTTAGCCTACATTCGCTCTAACACAGCGTATTAGCTGTTAAAACTGTTAATCTCCGTTTCTTACACTCCAAAGCACATTACTGGACTCACCTAATCAAAGCTCCAACATCTACCATGACGCTGGGGAACAAAGTGAGACTGTCTCTCCTCTTCTTCACTAGTTGATCAGCCGAGCCCGCCCGTTTCAGCACCACGGAAAGCGCGTCCTTTCCTCGTTGGGTCCTTGCGGGGCGGGAGATGGTGCAAGTTTACCTACACAGCCCGGTGCTGCTGCAAACGCGTCGATTCACGTCTTCTCCAAGTTTGATGCCTCCCCGTGAATTCTCTGACATGCCTCGCCCGATGCTCCTCGGTGGCTTTCAGGATGAGCGCGGCCAATCACAACCCCTCGCTCACTCGCTCTTTTTACTCTCACATCTCTGCGCATCCCAAGCCGCGGAGAGTCTCCGAGGACCGGCGCCTGCTGTCTCGCCTCCGGGCGGGGACGCTTGCAGAAACAAGTGACTTTACAGGAGCGGCTTCTCCCGCTACTGATGGCAGCCCATCTTCACTTTGCAGGGCTCCTCTTTGTCTTCACGACGATGGAGACACTGATAGGGAAAAAAAAGAAAAAAAAAAAAGAGATGGGAGTTGCGAATTTCCTCCCGCACATCGACTGGCTGTAGAGGAGCGGAGCAGCGGGAGCAGGAGGAGTGTCTTCTAATAAAGACTCTTCTAATACGGACAGTCAGCGCTCCGTGTTTTATTAATGTTCCGACAGGCATTTTGTCCAAATGACAGAAACGATGGCGTTATGTGCACTGCAATAACTTAACTGCCTCATGTTTTACAGACATACAAAAAGTCTGTTGTTACTGGTTTATTGTGAGATTGGTTTCATGTGAAGTTTTATGTTTAAACACTTAACAAGAGGATCAAATCGTTAATATCATAATTTAACTCTTCATCCCGTTAGAAGACCAAATGTTATCAATATTAAATCTTAAAGATGACTAGATTTCTTGTACAATATCCACTTTTGAAAATCTTTCCAAAAACATTAATGAAGTTGCAATTGAAACATTTCAAATCACAAAACGCACAGAAATGTACAGTATATTTATTTGGAATTTCTTTTGCAGAAAGTCATTACAGGGAAAACTCGGTGCATAATTATGGAAATAAGTTCTTCAATTCTTTTGTGTAACTGGAAAATACAACTACTTGGTTCTTATTTTCTTTAGAGATCTTGTCATGATCTCTAAACAAATGTTTTCTTCTCATAGAAGGCAAGAAAATTGATGTCAGAGTTTATGTAGTTCACTCATTTTCTCTTCTGTGCACCACCACCGGTTACCAAGTCCTGGTAACCTGGTGTGTTAGTCGTTACTAACACTCACGTGTTAGTATCGAAATCAGTGTCATTTCGTTACTAACACATAATAATGAGCTTTGGTTAAATATAACACAGGCTGGGCTCCACTCAGCTCACCTTGGTGGTGACACCAAGTGGAGCAAAGATTGTGGCATGAGTTCAGCTTTTCGTTTCTCCTCATTCTGCTCCCTCTCTAAGGTGTTTGCCTGCCTTAATCAGTTTTTATGTATGTGTGTCATTAAGTTTGTATTTGTCCCTCTTTTGTTGTTCCAAAAACTCCCTTGTTTTTAAGATGAAATAATTTTTTTAGTGTTGAAAATTGTGAAAATGCTGTTTTCTGCTCACTCTGATACATATTTCTGTATAGCAGGGGTTTTTTATATTCTCCCAAAAGTCTTCATACAGGAATTATAATGCAAGGCATGAAAGAATAAAAAAATATATATATATTTAGTAGTTGTTTGCATTCCTTTGTAAATCATTAGTCCCTTCTTGCTTTATTGTATTATATAATATTTGTGCAAACTTTTGCTTAGTTGTAAATCAAATGTGTATTAAATAGGTATTTGCCTCGAAGCAATATTATTACCTAAAATTGTGGTCCGGGTTCTGTTTGAGGAACCACGACTCAGTGACAGACATTCAGAAAGGAAGGATATGAAAGGAAAGTATGACCACTGGCTACATTACAAGCAGCTAAACCAATTAAATGCTGCAAGCAATCAAAGCTGGTCCTTTTCTTTAATAAATTCATGAATAAAAAACATTCTGTAAATTTTGGATAGAGGCCAAATATTGGGAGAAACAAACACACTGAGAGGATATTTAAAAAAAAAAAAAAAATCTCAGAAGCATCAGGATTGAATTCATCCTCCAGAGCTACAGGTGGCAGACCCCTGATCTAGTAGATTAAAACTGTGATCCTATCTCAGTACAGATAAAACTAAAAGTGCAGCATCTTTATTTTTATTTATTGATAAATTAAAACTGTGAAGATAAAAAAAAGAAAATTCATCTAAGGAACCAATTATTTATGCTTTCTGAGACAGCACATATATCATCCAAAGAAACTGATTTAGTGTTATTACCTTAGTACAAGGGCCATAACTGGGATAAAGAACTGTTCTACAGAGGTGCTGGCATCTGTTGGCCCCCATCTACAACCATCATACCAAAGAGAACCTTTGGAGGAACATGCTAAATCTATGCAAAAAATCTTAGGACCTTCTTGCTGCAGGGCAACAGAGCTAACTACTGCACCAGTAGTTACTCCTTTGGCTAAGCAACATACATTATTAAATGGCTCTGACAACCCAAAATTATTACTGGCTCCCATCTTGCCACCCCTTTCTGGAGGTGTCCCTGTATAAAAGACAAAAATTACCACCAATATTTAATAGTTAATCAGTGGATGCTTGTTCTGTTTTTTCTTAAATTCATGAATAAAAAATATTACACAATATATTCTGGCCTCTATATTTGGCAAATTGAGAAAGGCTGTATTTTGAAATCATGGAGGCTAAAATTAGTGTTATAGTCTGCCAAATCTGGATAGAAGCTGAGACGAAAACCTGGTATATATTTGGAAAACATAAAATTACTGACTGGTAAGGTTGTTAGTTAGCAAATCTACAGTATGTGGGTGCCTATTGAGCAACTACCAACCAAGCTTCCCAAAAAGAACCAAACTGAATTTACTACATAAAGTAAACAACTTCTTGGATCAGGAAGTTCAATTAAAACTTCAAGCATCAACATGAAATCACTTTTTCGTAGAGATATCAGACGGCTTTGGGCAGATTGGATGTTGGTTCATGTGTGAAAGTCTACCTGCTGGCTGAACACACCCAGCAGCTTCCTCCGACATTCAAATGTGGAGTGTACCATCGATTTGAGCATGACTATCGTGATTTGAGGTCCTGTCAATCTCTCCACTGTGATGAGATCAAAGCGCCACTTCAGCACGTTTGCTTTGCCAAATTATGCTGGAATGAAATATAGTAAATCTCCGAGCCAGAGCACATTCATCAGCCTTGAAAAGAAAGCTCACACAATGAGCTATTTCATCTGGCACTGATTCGAACTAAAACATTTTGCCCAGTCATTTTCTGTAAAAGACGAATGCATCATTGGGACGGAAAAATAGAGCTTTAATGAAAAGAGAAAAACGGCCTAGGGGATGGATATCAAAAGACAGAATATGCATACATTGTCTCAGATTATTTTCATAACACCCAGCAGAAAGGCTTTCTTTAACCATTTTTCATTGTTATTATTATTAAAATTTTAAATATTAGAAAATGACCTGGACTGTTCATTTGTCTCTGGTTGAAACATATTTTTCAGTTTGTTCCTTACTGACAACTACAAATCCTTTCGGACATCGCAGATCTCAAAGAACCAGACGCGCTTATTTAATTAAAGATTCTGATGTAAAGCAGGACATCACATGCTTATTAAACTGTTATGTCTGCAAATACAACAAAAATTCATCTTTGTACATAACAATGTTTCAAAGTATGTATGACATGTTGCGGGTCCATCAGGCTCCCACCATTTTCTATCCTTAAGTCAGTATTACATTTAGTCAGTTTTTATTGTGACATGCTTCATATCAGGGCGTGGCTGCTGAGGAGCTTCAGAGGGTCTAGCAGTCATGGCTGACACCTCCTCTTGCTTTTCATGACTTGAGTACACCCCCCTCTGCTGGTGCTGGGCAGCAAAGAAATTTCATTTCTAAACTTAATATAGTTGCAGGGACTTTGGTTGCAAATCCGAGAACAGCAATGCAGACACAGGAAAGACTTTGCTATCCACAGCAAGAAAGCATTGGCTTTATTGTGAAGCTTCTTTCTGGGTTGTTTTTTTCTTTTTTTTTTTTTAAATTGACAGAGCTCCCGCATGTAAGTGGGGCAGAACATTGCCCAAGTCCTGAAGATCTGAGAATCACCAACCCAGCAGTTGCTGCATGTCTCTGCTGGAATTGTATGGTTTTTACTGCGGGTGGTGTCTGCAGACCTTACTGGAAAACACAGGAAAATGCTCAGTCAGACCTGTTGCATTTAAATCAAATTAGATCTGTTTTGTTCAGATTAAATTTTTTAATTAACATACTATTATTACTAATTCATTTCAAAATGTAAAACTCAATTTTCCTGCAAAGTGATATATTTCAAGTATTAATTATTTGTTTTAATTTTGATGATTGTGATTTATACAGGTTCAATCAATAAGTTTGAATATTGTTAAAAAGTTAACTTATTTCAGTAACTATTTACTAAGTGAAAAATATTGAACCATTTAAATTTTAAGCCTGTATTTATGCTACTGATGAAGATTCACAACTTTTATTCATTTATTTTAAGGTTTATTGGCTCTAGTGGCCTTTATTTGCAAGTAGTTAGACAGGAAAGAGGGTAAAGAGAGAAGAGGAAGACATGCAGCAAATGTCCCCAGGATGGGAATCGAACATGCGACCACTGCCACGAGGACCACGGCCTCAATACATGGGTCGCGCTCTGCCCCTGCGCCACCACAGTGGCCCTGATTCACCACTTTTAGAAAAACACAACATTTAAGATTAGAGTATTAAGTTAATAAGAAGAAAGATTTGACGTTAATACAAAGATTGCTTAAGACTGTTTACAAATGGTTTTTTTTAAGAAGTACCTTTAAGGAACACATATTTTAATTTATTGTGTATAGCTAATAAAAATTCAAAATATGGGTAACTAGAAAATTACACTATTACAACAGACCAATAGCAAGGGTCTTATAAACAGAAATGTTATTATGACCCACACAATCACAGGGATGACAGGTGACTATTAAAACCTGGACTCAAGTCTATTACACAAAAGGTCAATAAGTAAACCGGCTGTTTAAATAGTGCCTTGTTCTATAAGTTTAATGAAAAACTGAGTGGAAGGAAAAACCGTGGGAGAAAAAGGAGCCCATAAGCAAAAACGATAACTGCATCCTATAGGGGATTTAGAAGGATTCAAGAGCTTTAAGATGCCCCATACTCTGACTTATTAAGGACGTGTGCTATGACTAAAGCATTCCTTGTGTTAAACCACAATGTCAGAAGTTCTTACCTGGGCTAAGGATAGGCTTTCTCCAACAAGATGTGACCCCTCCAAGGATAAGTGGTACAGTCAATGGATGAATGATATTCATTTTTTTTAAACTTATATACCAAAGATCAGCTCAAAGAACCTCTTCATTTGTCGTTCCAGGGACAGTGACTAGGCAACAAAAGCAGGTGTTGTCATTTTAAAACATGGTAGGATATAAAGTGTCAGGTTGTCTTATGTGGTTTAATAAACCTGTTTTCTGCAGAATGGCCAGAAGCTGATGGATTTTGAAGGTTGTGAGTTTTGACTCAATTCCCTTGCCAAAAGACAAACAACCACCTCGTGGCTCTCTCATCAGTTTCATCCTCTCAGTGCTCATCGCTCATCCAACTCTGGCATCTGGTGTTGCTCATAATCAATAGTGTTGGGATCTGAAGTCTCCCTGCAGCAAACAGATGCCATTATATAGTACCTGCAGAATATTGCTGTTATCGTGGTCCAAGTGATTTTTTTCCCTTATCTTATAGCAGGTTACTGAGAGTTTCACACTGTCATTCATAGCACTGGTTATTAAAAAGGAGAAGTTATATTTTTCATTTACCAAGCAGTTTCTTTATGTCAACAGTTCCTCATCTGCTTAAAAAACGTATGGATTTTGAAGTGGTAAATGATTAATTACACTTCTATACAAGGTCCAATACATCCTTATATAATCCCCCTCAAGCCTATTACAGACTCAGCAATGGCATATTTCTGCAGTGCTCTAAATTGCTCTTTCGGCCCAACTGCCCCCTGATTGATTTTGATAAATGGGCATGAGCAACAGCTTAATAAGTTACAGTGGCCAGAATACACCCAGGATTCCCCCATCAAAGCAGGCTGTTTTTCTCTTTGCTATTGACTGTTACACAGCATACAAACATCTCCAAAGTCATTCAGGTCACAGCCTCGAAGGTTTGCTGTGTTTTCACTGAGGATTCTGAGGCCTCCGGTGGAGTGGTGATTTATCAGAGTAAACCAGCAGAACAGAAAAACACGGCTTTCTGAAATATTGGGGGCATTGAGTTTTCATGCTTCACTTTGAATCAAAGTAAAACATAAAAGATACAACAGTGTTAATGGTCAAAGGTTTGAATTAAACATCGCATGAAACAACATGATAAGTAAAAAATGCTTTGGGAAGTGACACATTAAAAGCTTCTGTGATAATGAGGAAATAAGAAAAACGACCACAATTTAATAAATGAGATTAGAAAAAACATCTGGTTTCTGTAGCTCTATTATGCCAACTTAATAATTTCTGATAAGCACGTTTCAAAAACATGTACCTCTTTAATAAATTTGACACATTTGCATTAAAAAATACTGTATCAAATTCCATAAAGTCTGGATGGCTACAAAAATCTGGACTGCAGGCCGTTCAAAGAAAGGAAGAAAGGAAGAAAGAAAAAAAAGGAAGGATGGAAAAGAGACAGAAATATTTGATTTTAACAACACATTTATTTTTCAGTAAATTACACTCACCAAAACAGAAAAAAGCATGCATACATTTCATGATTTAGACTAGACTGGATTGGAAGATAAATATTTTAATGGGGAGTGGATGTTCTTGTCTATTTTAATAATGCTCAGCATATAGGTTGGTACTCATGAAAAGTTAAATATATATATAAAGTTTATTTCTGGTACCATTACCAAGCAATAAAAGACTAACCTCCACTGCAGCTGAAATGAAGAAAGAGCTTTGAAACTTTATCTCGCAATCCTCAGATGAAGATGAATGCATTTGTTCTGCGCCTCATTTGAGGTTTTGAGGACACACTAAGCTGGAGTCAGGCCCTGATCAATTGACAGGCAAGGCGGTGCGTGGGCAGCCAATCCCCAGAATGAATACTCCTATGTCTGGATGTGGAGGGAGAGCATTGGACTGAAAGGATATTTAAGACGGGCGAGCTACAGTCTATGCATTTTACTCTCTGTGTTCTTGTCATTTGCCTAGATTCAGATAGAAAGCTCTGGGTGATGCTTAAAAATTCAGAGGAGTCCATGGCATTTGAAGTTGTTTTGTGGAATAAGGTGTTTTCTTGCTGTTTTGGCTTGCATTTATTTCTACACAGCAGTCTTTTCCTTTAACTCCAGACTCTGTCTTTGACCTCTTTTTATTTGGAGAGGACAATAAACAACCTCAGTGGCTCCAGGCTTTGGTTTCTGTTGCTGAGCACCTGCCTGCAGGTGATGCGCTTTGGGATGGCTTTATTTTGGGTATGGAGGATTCATGTTTGCGTCAGAGGATGGCCTGTCTATTTCAAAACAGGGAGAGGTAATGAGTTGTGGCCCCAGTTCTCCTGCAGACATATATTTGACTCAAATATCTGCCAGGCCTTACCTCCTGCCAGCTAACTGTTCTTCAGGAAGAGACTGTCTTGAAATGAACAGTTGCTATTGATTTCCTGTTGTACACAGGCTGATGCATTCTCACCAGAATGCAGCTATCTTTAAATGTGCTTTCAATACTAGCTTTGGCAAAAAAAAAAAAAATAAACAAAATAAGAAAAATCCAAATGCATGTATCCCACTTCATGCTAAAACTTCTCAATTTTATATAAATAAAACATTTTTGACAAATTATCTGCACTTCATTGCTGGATTCTATTTGGAAGATATCTGTAGTTGATAAAAAGTGAGAAAAACTGAATTTATGTGTCTCTTTAAATTTTAAGCTAAATGCTAAAAACAATCTTCTAAAATAGCTTTACAAATAATTGGCACTGCCAGAAAATTCAGCTGTTAGCATGTCATGACAGTCATACCTCCATCATACAGCAAGTCTTCAGTGAGAAGCCTCTTTGGAGTTGGTGCAAGACTGACTTCTACCAGAGATCCTCCCTGCTTACAGCATCACCATTTACAATGACTCTGAAGATACTTGCATGACATAACTTATGACAATTCAATTGTAATATCCATTTGGGATTTATAAAGTATTTTTTAATTAAACTGAATTGAATTGAAATAAATTAAATCAAATCAAATACAGTTGAATTAAATTGAACTAAATTGAGGGGAGAGTTCACCTAAATAATGCTCCTAACATATTCTACAACACCTATCTATATTTCAAATCATTTTGACGGGCTGTCAAAGAGTTTTGTTTGACAGAACAGGCTTGTTTGAATTTACGTTCTCTAGATGTAAATTACGTGTAGAGCAAAACACTTTGCATTATTAAAGACCTTTTGCCATACACATGAACAGAAACTCTGCTAGCTAAAAACTGGAGGCCATTTATGAGGGAGAAAAATTGGGGGAAATGTTGAACTGTTGGTTGTATTGAAACTGGATTAGGAATGTCACAGAAAGTGGAGTTGATCCTCTTTTCCTTTGAGGTTTGTCTGATATTTTTACAAATGACAATTCAAATCAAATAATCTTCTTCTGTAAGACAAGCCAACCATATCTTGCAACTTGGGTAAGATGCAGCGATGAGTCTCTGTAACAATAGGCTGTTTAGCAGAGGGTGATGCCACTGACCAGTGAGAAAGTGGCAAGCAAGCGCTCAGACGCTTTTTCTTTTAATGATACAAACAGGATGCATCTTTCTGCAAAGGTTTTTCTTCTTTTTTTTTTTTTAGATGTTAATGCAAGATAATATAGCACATCTATTTACTATCATGATGAATATCTAACTTTAATCAATATTTTTCATCTCCAAATGAATCAATTCAACAGAGCATTTTTCCACCCTCTTTCATTATCTGCAGCATCTCTTATTGATTTAGAAACACCATTCTAATTTGATTCCCACAGTCAAATACTATTTCTAAATTTATGATGAAAAGCTTGCCGTGTATGATCCAGATTCTTTTAATTGAAGTGAAAAATTAAAAACTAAAAGTTATCTTTGTGTTAAGCACCTGCTGTGATTGTGGATTGGAGGACAACTGTAACAATATGAAAAAAACTGGGTGCTTAGCTTTAGCTGTTTGTGTCAGCATGCATTTTGTGCAATCTGCTTCATAAAACCAGTGCAGAAATGATGGAAGTAGTGTTAGCTAATTTATTGCAAAACCATGGATGTCCATGGCACTTACATATCAAAAATCAAGTAAAAAAATAAAAATGTAGGGTGTTGCTGTCCTTCAGAAAAGGAGGAATCTTGTTATCTATTCCATCAATATTTTTCTCATGGTTATAAGTAATGGATTTATTTTATGCATTCCAGTTTTTTTCAGTGAAAGCAATTATTATTTTTTTTTTTACATTGTTTGAACTATAAAAATCCAAATCAGTTTATTTTTACTTTCTTTATGACACAGACTGATGTGTCAGATTTCAGCTGGATTTTAAATTGCATGAATATCAGAGGAAGTGGAGGTTTGAGTAAGTGTTAGCAGACCTAGTCTATCCCTTGTGAATTCCAAGTTTGCAGCAGGCGTGGAGCAACTCATGCTCACTGCCAAAGGGAATGTTTTCTTGCCGCACTGCAGCTGCCAACTGCCAGATGAAACTGGTATCCCTGCATGCCATTACTTTAAAAGATGACACACCTCTGATTGCTGGTGCAACCAGGTCTAAGATATAGTCTAAGATGTTTAAACCAGGTTATAAAAATGTTCAAAGTGAAATTTTAATAGATTTTAAAATAACATATTGCATCATTCACAGGTTTAAGCACATATTTATAATATATTTAAATAATTCATTCATTTTACCTAGATGTAGCTAAAAACGAATAACATTAAACTGAATTACGTTCAGCGGATGTCAAATGTTTACACGCTGAAAAAATATTTTTGGTGATGTAACAAATAAATTACCTCTAAAATTTTTCTACTTTTTATTTATACTGTTACATTTAACTAAGCAAACATGTGAGTGGAGAATATAAAATCCCCCTGCTTATCCCAGAGCTGACAGAAAGTCAAACAAGCCTGTCAAAACATTTTTAAAATATAGATAGGCTTCATTAATATATTTAGTCTTACTTGTAGAACATGGTAGGAACATAATAAGTGGTCTATTTTATTGTCCCTACTTTCTCTTGAAAACCCACTGCCTTTCCTCATCTGAATCTTTAAAATGTTGATAGTCAAACTGACTTTTTGAGCTGGTTTTATTTACCAATAGACACGGTGGCTCCATGTTTATGAAATCAGGCACTAGTAAATAAAGCAAAAGTTAAAATTTTTCCAGTACTATGGCTTTTAGCATCAAGATAAAAATATTGCTTTGCTCAGTAAGTTGCAGAAGGATTTAAATTTAATCTCAAGTAAACATAAAACCCACTGCTCTCAACATTTTGACTCAACGATATTTGCCATTTCATCTGTAGATTTGCCAGATTTATCTGGAGAAAATCTTTTGTCCACAGCCCTCTTAAGGAGAACCCACAGATTTACTGTCATGTTCAGTTTAGTTCATTTCAGAACTTTATTTTTGTCTGGTGAAGTCATTCATTTTTTTGATGTCCATGTATGTTGTGATATTGAAAACTAAACTCCATGAAATCCTTGGTTTCATCAGACCAAAACACTTTTTTTTTTTTATCTAGCATGCTAAAAGCCATGTGTATATTTTTCTACTATATACAAAAAAAACGGAAGAAGGAAAGGAAAAAGAAAGAAGTGGTAAACTAGTACAGCATAACAGGTTTTTTTTTTTTTTCATTATATTGTGAATGATGCAAAAGCAGCCAACAGGGCTCAGGGTGTGTGGGAAGCACTTCAAGATGGCTGGAAACCCAACAAGAGGACGACCTTGAGAAACTGAATTTAACAACACAAAGCTGGAGGCTGTTTTGTTGAGTCTAAAATCCAAGTGTAACCATAAATGTGTCATTTTCTGTGTTGTTCCGGTGTCCTTAGTATTGCTTTGAGATGCAGAAGGCCATAAGAATTTTAATGTGCAGGTTGGTTTAAAAGCACGTTTTTTAAAAAATGCAATGGACTCAAGGTTGTTTCATCTTTCTGC
>CAEGAG010301078.1:0-10148 GCA_903067065.1 Brachyrhaphis terrabensis | reverse complement strand
GCTTTTAATCAAAAAGACAAGAAAACGTCACAATTACACAATCAAACAACTGCTTGAGAAACAGACTGCAAGTGAAGTGGAAGATGTAACATTTCAGTCCTCAAATTATAAGTTTGTATTATTTTTGTCACAGCTTTATGTCACAAAAGCATCTTTGAAATTATTTAGATAGAATTTTAACAGCAATAGAAAAAAATCCTGATTAGGATCTGATTTAGAGGATGGACATGAACATTATGAGTGTAATTTATTAATTGATGCATCAAAAACTCTCTAAAAGGAGAGCTAAGAATAGTTTTTCTGTATAAACTCATCCGTTCAGTCATTATGCATTAATTCTTTACTACATCAGTATTTCCCTTACCAATACATTAATGTTTTCCTTTCCACATAGAATTGAAAATTTTTACCAGCCTTATTTGGATGCAGATTTGAGAGATCATAAAAAGAAATGTAGCCTAAAATGGTCCCTGGTGGAACCCCTTTTCAATTTTACGATGACAAAATGTAACATTATCATTTACAACAGACTATTAAAGTTCCCTTAGGCATGATTCATAACATGAAACCAACTTCTCACTGTTAAGAGATTTTAAACCAGAGGACATGTTTGCTGTAGTTTTCTGATGTGCTTTGAAGCCAAACACCCTTTAATTTAGATGTAAACTTCTCACTTATGCAGAGCTGTTCAGTGGAGACTGAAATCAGCAGGTGCCCTGGGATGGATGGGGTTGGGATGCTGAGAAGCAGCGAAAGGTGAATCAGCTTCCACCTTTGTTTCCCAGTGGCCCTGCTGGCTTTGTTTTGGAGCAGAATGAATTATTAACGGTAGCCGTCTGGTCATGTTTTTCATCAGTGTCCACCACCAAAGGTAAAGATCACTGTGCTGAGAGATCCCCTTTGACTGGCTCTGTTCATAAAGAGTAGAACTGTTTACCTAAACGTTATGTGGTTTTTCACACCATCACCTTTTTATTTTTAGTTTTCCTCTCTTCATCACAGCTTTCCTTTGCTTTCTTATAAAGTAGGTTGTCGAATTTCAACAGAATTAACAGTTCTGTCTTCCAGTGAAAGTACCTCACTGCTGTGCTGTTTTCTAAAACATACTATTTGAGTTAATGCCTTAGGTTACTTGTTTAATAAAGAAAAGAAATGTTTTAAATAGATATCAAAAGAATACATTTGCATTTTTCCAATGATTGTGTTTATGCTAAATTGTCACTGACTTCTTACAGATGCACAGGAAAGGTAAACTCTGAACTAAATCAGGGAGCATGTTGTAGAGAGTTCAGCAAATTAAGTGATTTTGATCCGTTTTTATTTATTTTTTCACTGCTTGTAGCCTGGGTGATTGAGTGGGCAGCACAAGCACATCATTTTGGAGCACCACTCAAATTAATGTAATACTTTCATATTTTTGTAAACTTCATTGCCTGGCCAGTAGAAAAATGGTCTGGTAAACTACTGGAGTAGACAAACTTGTTTTTTATTGTTTAGTATTTTAAAAGTTTCTGTAGAATGAAGTAAAGGATGAATTTTTAGTTATGCTTTTTTTCCTTCAGTTCTTGTAGAAGCCAAATAGACTAATCCCCTAGGAATAGTGACCTTATAAGCAAGTTGTTTTTTTCTTTAATCTAAATATTTTAGAAATCAATAAGTGTAATTATGAAGCAAAATATTTTGATTTATGTTCTCTGCCACTGAAGGACAACTATACTCTTACTCCATTGAACTCTCATTTTATGATCACTCTACTTCATTAAATGATCTTTAAATGTAGTTAATGTCTCTAAAAATGGAAGAGTTAGACATTAATGTCTCACATTTTATGAAATGCAGTCCTATTTTGTCTTTAATTTTAAGTTAAATCTATAAATGTCACTCAGTACATACTGAAAAGAGTTAATGAACAATATTCATAAAACCTTTGCATATTGTTCATTAACTCTTAAGTTTTGTGCTAAATGGTCATTGTTAAAAAGCTAAGCTTAACACACTGAATGAAGTGTGTTAATATTAGTCAATATATTAGTGATACTTCACATGTTATTGAGAGCATTTTAGCCAACATTACATTTTTAACTAATTTTGACCTAAAACCCAAGCGTACAGACTAATGGAGTGAGTCGATGTAAGGTTATAGCACTCAATATGGACCTACGTTTTAATAGACCCCACATTATTGTGTTAAAAATATATACGTTTCAACTAGCTCTGTTCTGGTTTATTAAAATGCACTTACATATTGTAATAATTAAAATGTGAATATTCCCGGTTAAGATTTGCTCTCCAGTCTGTAATGCCTTTTTTTCCTCCATCTGGCATGCTGCTTAGCCAATTTGCTGTCACTTGATCCTTTTTATCATCTGTCGGCCAGAGGATGCTCCCAACTGGCCAAACTGCCTGGCAACTGTAACCAAGGGGCAGACATAACTGTGCTAAGGTTTGAGTTAAATGTAGTGTGAATGAAGTAACCTAAAGGACCTACAGTCATGCTGGGATTTTGGTTAGATGACTTGGGGATTTAATTGTGAGGATAGTTGAGGTTGGTCTTCTTTCAGTATTTTTCACTACTTTATATTTTATGTTCTGGATATTAAAAAAAGTAAATAAAGATTGGAACCTGTTGGGCTGAAATGGAAAAGGATGGAAAAAGAGGTGGAGTAAAAGGGAGGGGAAAGGGGAGTGTGGGTAAGTTAATAGAAAATCGACTGCAAGAGAGATAAGTGATATGTAAATAGGAAATGTCTCTAAATTTACCCCTGGGGAAAAAAAGCCAGTCTGAGAGATGGGATAATGTTTCAGGGAGCCTCAGGTGCAGCCAGGAGGGTAGGAAGGAGGGCGATCAGGGAGGAAGAGGGAGGGTTTTGTTTGGGTGTGTGTGTGGAAAGAGAGAGAGAGAGAGAAACTTGAGTGTGCGAGCTAGAGAGATTGTGTAGGGAGGGAGGGAAGTGTAAGCCAGTCGCAGCATCTCTCCTCACTGCACCAGGGCTGAGGGACTCCTCGTCCCCTCTCTTCCCTCGCTGCAGTTTTAACTCATCTCCATCAATGCAGTCATCCTTTTTTTATTTTGCTTGTTGCTTTGGATAACTGCGTTGCTTTTTCATTTTCCCTATTCCAGGATCCAAGGATTTATTTGTTGAAAAAAGCAGTCCTAAAACATGGATTGCCTTGTTTGACTGAGGCAAAAGGGGCTTTTTCCAAAAGCCAACGCTAAAACCCGGGACTCCAACTGGGACTTTCTTTTTGTTGGTGTGCTGCTACAGTGGATTCCCCCCTTTTGTTGAACTTCCAGGGTCTTGGTCAGAGTGAAAGACGTGGACTTAAAGAAAAAGGCATAGGATCCTGTACAGTTATCGAGGAGTAGTTAGAAAAGCCAAGGTTGCATCAAGCACTTGTGGAGAAGGTATTATGTCAGTAGCAAGTTTATGGGATAATTGAAAGGTCCACTGATTGATTCTGAGACCCCTCTCTGCAAGTGTAGCCACAGGGATTTCTGAGGAGTGGAAGTGAGTGGAGCTCTGAGTTTGTCAGCTGGCCTCTCCTTACTCCTAGAGTGTCCTTTCACCCAACCCCATGGGATTCTGACATTTAACCCATCTATCAGATCCTGGATGTTTTTGCATTTTGTTTTGTTTGTGCAACTTGCAGTCCAGTAACTCTGAGAGGCAAGCTCATACTTTTGGATTTAAGCCTTTTCTGCTTGACGGAGACATTTTGACACGCTTTGTTTGACCAAATTCTAGTAATGCCTTATAAACAGATTCTCCCCCCACTGCCGTATGCGCTGAAAGAGCTGTGACATTATCTGCTGTGGACATCCCGCTGTTATTGTAGCCTGTGTCTGTGTTTTGATTCGGACAATAGCTGGGCATACATGGGCTCCAGACGCTGACAGAGAACCACCAAAATAAGGAAAGCCTCCTCTATTATTCACCACAAATTGAAACTTTGAATTAAACTGAAGAGCCAATCCTTATAAAGCTCTTTAAAATAATCTGAGCTATTTTTTTTTTTTTGTTTTGTTTGGGAAAGTATCTGCTGGAGGAAGCATGCTCTCAGTTTTGTCCCGTAACCTTGTGTAGTTTCCTTCTTCTTCACATCTTCTGTGTTCTCTGCCCCTGTGGTGACGACTTAAAATCCCCAGCCTCCTGGTGGCAACTCTCATTAAAATCATGCGATGAGGCCACAGATCGGGGGTCCAAACCAGCAGGGAAACTCGCCTCTGGGATCGATGCTGGTAGCGGGACTAATGCTACTTCACTTTTGGTTGAATCATTTTTCCTATTCCACCGACTGCCATCACCAGCCATGCTCAATTTGAAAGAAGAGAGAAACAAGTTGCCATGCTGTTTCAGAGACCGTACTGATTTTCCTCCAGTCACTGTTCACTTGATTGAGACCCAGCGATGTGAGGGTATGCTGAGCAAAAGCACAGGTGTGCTTGAGAGAATAATACACTTTTTGAACTGAGGGGTGGTGAAAAACCAGAGGGACACAGGCAGATCTCCAGTTTCAAGTCAGTCTGTTTATGGGCGGCATACGACAAATCTGACTCACCTACACCGAGAAAATGAACCACTCTGAACTGACGACACATCCTACGCTCACTGCCAACAGCAGCGATGGAGACATCTTTTCTGGCAGGGTCTCCAACCACTCCTGTCCTTTGGGATGGGGATTGAAGGAAGGCGTGGAGGCCTGCATATTGGAGACTATTGTCATCGTGCTTTTGACGGTCCTCATTATCGTCGGGAACCTGACGGTGATCTTTGTGTTTCACTGTGCCCCTCTGCTGCATCACTACACCACAAGCTACTTCATCCAGACGATGGCCTACGCTGACCTGCTGGTTGGTCTCAGTTGCCTTGTGCCCACCTTGTCTCTGTTACACTACCCAGCAGGTGTCCAGGAACCAATTACGTGCCAGGTTTTCAGCTACGTCATCTCTGTTCTGAAGAGCGTCTCAATGGCATGTTTGGCCTGCATCAGTGTGGATCGTTACCTAGCCATAACTAAACCACTATCATACAACCAACTGGTGACGCCATGTCGACTACGAGGCTGCATCGCCATCATTTGGGTTTACTCCAGCCTGGTTTTCTTGCCCTCCTTCTTTGGTTGGGGTAAGCCAGGATATCATGGAGATATATTTGAATGGTGTGCTCACTCTTGGCCCACATCGGCCATATTCACTGGCTTCGTGGTGTGCTTTCTTTATGCACCCGCCGCACTTGTCGTCTGTTTTACCTATTACCACATCTTTCGCATTTGCCAACAACACAACAGGGAGATCAGCGAACGGAGGGCCCGGTTCCCCAGCCAGGAAATGGAGCCCGGGGAGGGGAATGGCGGTGGGCATCATGGAGGGCACGGACCAGATCGACGCTACGCCATGGTGCTGTTCCGCATCACAAGTGTTTTCTACATGCTTTGGCTTCCTTACATAATCTACTTTATTCTAGAGAGTTCCCACGTGTTAGATATCCCTGCCCTGTCATTCATCACCACCTGGCTAGCCATTAGCAACAGCTTCTGCAACTGTGTCATCTACAGTCTGTCGAACAGTGTGTTTCGCTTGGGCATGCGCAGACTGTCCCAGACTATGTGCTCTTTCAGCCACTGTGGTGCAGACGAAAGGGATTTTGGGGAGCCCAAGCCGAGAAAAAGAGCAAACTCATGCTCCATCTGAGTGACTGCTTTGTTAATGGGGTTAAAACTCTCCTTTAAAAAGTTCATTTTCACTAGAAAATCTGAAAACGCCTTTCTGTTTTGTCAAACAATAATCTTGACTCGCTCAAAATAAAATGGTGACTGGGGTTTTCAAGGAGACAGATACAGTGTCTAGACTGAGAATATTAATGAGAGGTGGGCTTTCCGTGATGGATTTTATTATACCGCACCACAGAGGCTTACTCAGGCCTTTACATTATGTCAGGCTGAGTGCAAAATCAAAACGACAAACATCTCCTAAAATGAACAATTAAACATCCCATATCTAATTTTACCTTAATGCTTGTCAAACTTTTATTTATACTTGTAATTTTTAATCCATGATCATGTTTATTTAAATACAGTTTAAGGTCCCTCATTAACATTAGACATACTTAAAGACACGAACAGTGACCATGACAACAGCAGCTGATCAATATTAAAGTACATAATCATGACTGTTTTTTATTTATTCATTTATTTATTTATTGAGAAAAATATAATTTTTCTAGTTATTTAGTTAGTTTTCCTTCGACCACTGATCTGACTGTTGAAATCAGCGCCTTAACAAAGTTATCAATGCATTTGATTTATTTTTAATTTGATTATTAGCTATAAATGGAAGAAAGCATTTTTTTCCAAATGTAAGGGCAGTCGCCCAGATGTATCTTGTGTGTTTTAGAGTGATGTGTTGAAGGTGATAGTGGATTTTATTTCGGAGCAGCAAAGTGTGGGGGTTTAGATTAATGTAATCTGATGTAATTTGAAACTGCTGTAAGGATAAATCTCATCTGAAATTACATGCCCATTTGTGTAAATGTTCAAGGCTGCAGGAACACGGTCATGGGTTGTAGATCTATTATTCTTTTTTTTTTTGTCTTTTTATTTTTTACACTTTCTACTTAATAGTGCTCTTAATCATTGAAAGATGACACAAAGCCCTCACACAAAGGTTGGTGGAGATGAAAATGAGATAAAACTCGCATCTATATAATGAAATTAAAGTGTTTTACAATTTTTAATCTGATACTGATAGTTTTCAAAAGAAAAAAAAAAAAAAGAAAACTGTAATTATTTGCTTTAATTGTAATTACTTTTCCTGTTTTGTCAAAGCCTGGCCAAAATATTACAGCCTCTTAAACCTTTTTTCATATTTTGTGATGCTACATCTATAAACTTGAGTGTAAATTATGGGAGGAACCAACACAAAGTGGTGGATAATGGAGGAAAATATACATGAAACATGGTTTCCGTTGTTGCATTCATTTTTATTCAGACTTCCTGGGTCAATATTTAATAGAGCAACAATTTGCTGTAAATAGAGCTGCACATTTTTTAGAGTACGTCTCTATCAGTGGAGACCCAAGTTCTGCTCCTTTGTCTTTGCAAAGTAGCTCAAACTCAGTGAGGTTGGTTAGAGAGTATCTCTGGACATAAATATTCAAGTTTGGCCAGTGACTCTTCGCTGATTTCATGTCTGTTCTTGCTGGTCCATTACATACAAGTAGGTTTTGAAAGCACCTCATGTAAGCCTGGATACAACTTAAGTTAACTGACCTTCTATTAAAACTTTTCCTGCCTGAACTTGATTATATTCGTTTATTTGGCTCCATTCATCGAGTCATAAATTGCAAAAAGCTTTCCCCGCTAAAGAAAAGGAATCCCCACAGCATAATGCTACTCCTACAATGTGTCATTGTTGATATGTTGTGCAGTCCAAGTGCATCCTTAGTCTCTTCTGACCGTTCCTCCTCATGTTTCCTGTTTGCTCTACATGACTGATTGCAAACTTTAAGCAGAATATCTAATGGCGTTTCTTTAATTACTTATTTCCTATTTTCCATCATGGCCAGATTGTCCACAGGTGTCCAGCCTGAGCTTGTGGCTTTAAACCTCTGAATTTATTTGTATTTATACTCCTACATACTAATTAGGTGCCTTCTCATCCAGTTTGATTAAATCTGTAAGTATTCTGCGTATAAAATGAAAGAAAATGTATGCATCCTCTTTCATTGACTCTACAACCATTACAAGCATTACCTTGTGTTGGTGTATCACATAATATCCCTAAAAAAATACATTGATGGATTTAGGTGTAACATGTTAAAATAGATAAATGTTCATGGGTATGGAAGATTTTGTAAGGGATAGGATGCAAGCGTCAAATAAAGTGAAAAACAGCATTCTGTTTTTATTCTCATCTGTTGGTTAAGAGCAAAAATATTCCAGTTTCAGCCCTGATCAGCCGCTTCCTGGTAAAATATAATTAATGTTTCCAATAGGAGCTTCTCTCTAGTGAAGTACCAAACTCTCACAGTAATGTTTAAGCCTTAATATGTTAGGTACTTTTTGGGATTCTTTTTGTGTTTAATAAGAAAAGCAACAGAGGACATGTGTCCCTTTAGGATTGTGTTTCGCCCATTTGCTATTCTTTGCAGCTTGCACTGTTTTCCTTGTTTTAAAGCTGCTTTTTAACATCGTTGTATGTTAAAAAGCAGCTTACATTCAGACTTCTTAGGAGTCAGTGTGACTTTGTGCCAGGATTTGGTAAATCGTAATGTGACTGGAAACATTTGTTTCTTGTAGCTTAATGATCTACCGCCTTCATCTCTGTTTAAAATAATGAAAGGTGAATTCTGTGAAGCTACAAAATGTTTTTCATGCAGCTTTAATGCACTACATATTGTTCTGCTTATGTGCCTAAAAAAAGGTTGTTTTGTAGGAAATGGATGTTTAGAAATAATAAACATGAAATGCTGCATTTTTAAAACCACCCTGAACATATTCAAGGACCATTGGACTTTCTTTGCCATGACTTTGTGATAACTACAGTGACAACCACTGAAACTATGAGTTGCTTTTAATCTTTGATTTATCTCTGTCTCATCTGTGGTAGATTTCACTTTTGTAGCTAAACTGTCTGGTCTATATAAAGAATAACAAAGGGAAGTACCAACAAATACTAGCCTCATAATACGCTGTCATTTGACTTTAATGGGATGCGTTTTTGGTGCTTTTTTTTTTTTTTCTTTTAGTTTTTTTTTTAGTTTTGTTGGATTTTAGGTGAAATTTAGGTCAGGTAGAGCAAATGTGCTGATCAGTCCTGTATAAAAACTCATAAACAGAAAAAGAAAAGTTTCTTTTGAAGGAAACTCATACAGTTCATTTGTTAACAAAATTGACTTTGTTTACTGAAATTGCAGAATATTATTCTTCATCTGTTATGATTTGTTTTGTTACAGGATATGTCAAAGATTTCAAAAAGATATCCAAAAAAACAACAATAAGTTAATGTTTCTGTACGGCACTGAACAAACCGCAGTGGTAGCAAGTCAAAAACTGTAACATGTTGTAAACAAGTCCTCTTGATTTCATGTGCATTGATAGGAATATTTGCACACGACTATAAATTAGAGGGTGATAGATATTTATTAATACAGTGGTTTATAAATATTTACACAGTATACTGTATATGGGAATACTATATGTAAAGTGTGTGTAACTTGTTTTTACTCTGATGTGATCCTCACTTTTCAAAAAGAGATAAAGCAAGGTATTTGTGCATCTATTTGTGTTAAAACAACCTCTATAGGCTGCTGCTGTTTTGAGTAGAAGGTGAGTTTGTTAAATTACACAATATATATTTTTTTATTTTGAAACTGTGTCAAAAAGACTGGTTTTGCTGTTACTGCCGAACCAAATAAAAGTTAAAGAAGTAGTTGACGTACACACTCCATGTTGTTGACGTTATTTGTTCTTTTATTTTCAAAAGGAGCAGCTATTAACATCTTTCTCCAAACATATGAGAACAAGAATAATGTTTTGATTGTTGTTTTATATCCAATGAGTATGAGACAATAGATACACATTATCTGTTTTTTTATGTGATTATTTGGAGTATCCTGCAGAACCTGCAGAACTGTTTGGACTGAGCAAGTCATTCCCCACACCTCAACTCTATAGGGCATGCATTTTACCTACTGAGAGGAAACTGAGGGGATTAACCCCCTAAGAAACAAGCAACAAATGCCAGAAGCCATGGTGAAAGCCTGGAAATTATTGTGATCGCAGTGGCTCGTAAAGAAATTTCAACTACATATTAATTATTGATTATTGAATTAAAGTAAATTGAGTTGAAATTTAATTATTTTTTATTTCAAACTATTTTTTTTTATTATTTCTAAATTTAATAAAATAATTGTCAGTTGTTCTTCAAAGGAGTGAGTAGTTGTGGAAAATTGAATCTGCATGTAACTCTGTATTTTTGCCTATGAAGAAGCATTAAATGTGTCATGTAGCTTATGCCTTGAATTTCTGTCCTGGATATCCAGTTCTTAGTAACATGTTGCAAGAAAATGCAACTCAAGATTTAAAATTTGACTTTATTGCCAAATGAGTGATGAGTTTATGTTGCAATGAGCGTCATCTTGGACGTG